>JAKTSK010000036.1:0-136323 GCA_030580155.1 Diutina siamensis
CCCAGTGATGGTATAATGGGCGAGTTGTACCACATTGGGATAAGGGGAGGTAAGTAGTTAAATACGGCTTTTTTTTTTTCAGTGATGGGTCTTCCCTAACTAGAGGAGGGTGGGTGTACGGGAGCACGATGTCAGGTGACCGGGGAGTACGGCGTAGTGGTCTACTGTGGGAAGATCCATCACTGGCGGGCCCCCTACGGCCCGTTTTTTTTTTTTATTTTTTTCAATGAACATCACATTGATCATGTTGTAGACTCACTCAGTTAAAGGCGCCCTTTTTAGTTAAGCAAATAGTGAGCTAATGTATAGAATTCACTGAGAAGTTTGAGTGGCACAAGAGGGTGCTCCGTGCGAGCTAGGCAACTGTGAACCGCACCGGCCCTTTTCGCACTGGGAGCCTTACTAGTTCCTAGACGTACAATGGGCCCGCGCTGGACCTTTCTGGTTACTATAATCGTATTGGAGTCGCACTAAACTCCCTAGTGGTTCCTAGAGTCGCACTGGAGTCGCACTGGGCCCTAAATTGGTCCCACACTGCGCACTGAGTCTCATTGGAGTCGCATTGGAGTCGCACTGGACCCTATGTTGGTCCTACACTTCGCACTGAGTTGCACTTGAGTCGCCCTTTACCCTTATACTGGTACTACAGTGCGCACTGAGTCGCGCTGGGCTACATTGGCTCCACACTACAAATTAGTGACGCACTGGACCCTATAGTTGATTCAAGTGCGCTGGACCCTCACTGGTAGTAAAGATTGGCTTTAAACAACAAAATTATGAAGAACAATTATAAAACTGGTTAAATGATAGAATATTAGCCGAATTACCAAAATATAACATAAACAGCGTAGAATCGTCTTAATAGCCAAAACGGCGTACTTTGTGGTACTTCATGATATGAGCCCGCCCGTTGCCGCATCGTAAACGCTCGTAAATGGCCAAAAAGGGCTCAAATCAGTGATTTATAGATGCATTTTTGAAGCCCTAAACGTTGTAATATCACTAATTTAGTATACTGCAACTCTTTTTTATAGCGTTATATCTCTTTTACATATATTTTAATCTTTTTAGCTCTTCATTTGATAGAGTTATAAGCATTTTAATTTCATTATTAGTGTCTCGACCGATTTGTGCATAAGGTAGTGTGTGCACCACGCTAAAAATAGAAAAATCGATTTTCGACCATTTGTTGTCATCAAGTAAGTTTGGCTCGGCTATTAATGGCCGAAAGTGAAAATTAAATTGCTTCTATTGAGCTGAGTAGTACATTAAATGAAATGATAGCTACATAAATAGAATAAGGAGCGTTCAAAAAATTGTTTAGTGGGTTCAATTTGTCTTTTCTGAATACTTTTCTGGAAAATTCAAAATCTAGGATTTACATTTCAAACCATCATAGCTTCATCAATTATAGACAGACTTAGACAAAAGTTAAACCAACCCTTTATGTATACATAGAAATATTTAATGAAACTTTTCTTTTGCTTAAAATGCTTTTCAAAGTGGAGATACGTGTTATCCCCTCGCAAGGGGGGACCCTTACATCAGGCTGCAAATCGCAATTTGGTCAAATAAAATGTGAGAGTCGACTAATCTAAAAAGTGACAAAGGTAGATTTTCATTGTGAGAGTCTGAAATCATACCTTGTAATAATTCTGAACTGATTTGAATCTGTTGCCTTAAGTCTCTCTTATTGTTAGAAGGTTGGGGTATCAATGGCTCCAACATTTGATGAAAAGGTCTCTTGAGAGGAATCAGTATACGATAAGGAGCGCTATCTAAAAGGTTTCTACCAATTATTTAGATCACCAATACTTGCTGTTGCCACCTACAAGTTGGGGAGTAACCTGGTCTATTTTGGGGTCGTTCGCCGTGTTTCAATGGGTAGCTTAGAGATCGGGTTTGTTCAGTTCCGTCAAATTTAAATAAAGTTAGTTGTACAGTGGTACTTTATTGTTGTCAGTAAGTTATTGATTGATATGGATAATGCATTGTAGGATATGTATTCAAGTGTCCAGTTATGGATACTGTAGCCGACGAGCTCTCTAAGTGGATATGAAACCTGACATTATTATATATCCGAAACTGATATCAACCAGCAATATGAATATGGTAGTCGATTATAACTAATGGAACCGTTATTGGTAGTTGATATGGCTGCCAACACTAAGAGTCAATATTCACATATATATATAGGGAGGCATCCTAAAAATAGCTCACAACCTTAGTGGGGGGGGGGTTAACAGTTTCAACCTTTATCTAACAACTACTGTCAACCCTTGTACTACCATAAAAAAGCCTTAGTAAACCCCGATGGACTACTAGGACGATTCCCAAGATGATCACGCACCGAGTCCGTACGACTATGATGACAAAAGCCTATACGGGTATGGCATTAATGATAAATCGAGTCCTTATTTGGCTATTCTGGCCTTCAGTGATTAGTAGACCTTCAAAATCACATTAGTCTTCAACAATTAATAAATCGAACAAAAGTCTCACCAGGATTCAGTGTATAGTTATAAAGCTACTCATCTGTCTCTAAAGCCTAGTTGTCATGCAATAATATTAGTCTTCAAATCGTTCAGTGGCCAAGCAATGCTCTTCAGCCTTTCCCCTAGTAAAACCCATTCAATTGATTCATGAGCGTCTTTTCAAACAGCAGATTAATCTCATTAATCGCCATCAAGCATCCTGCCACCACCAGGCGACATTTTTCATCGACAATGTCATTGAACGCTGTCATCAACCACCCACCAATAGACGCAAGTTCGGCGCCAGCAGCATTGGCCAAGATTTCTGCGTCGATGGAATCAACTGCCACCAACACCCCAGTAGACACCGCTTCGAGGACAGGAGGGTCCATAGACCCAAGTGCTGCCACCAGGCTTGCAACCAGCATCCATTCCCGGACGGCCTCATTATAATCATGGGAGGGGAACCCACACAGCAAAATTAGCGTCAATGTGGTAAGATAATGACCAATAAAAAGGCCAGTGTAATGGCCAATGTCAATTCTACCATCGACAATCGACCATAACCCCACCATAGGAAAGAAG
This sequence comes from Diutina siamensis, assembly GCA_030580155.1. Classification (NCBI taxonomy): domain Eukaryota; kingdom Fungi; phylum Ascomycota; class Pichiomycetes; order Serinales; family Debaryomycetaceae; genus Diutina; species Diutina siamensis. Next base: position 3,060 of record JAKTSK010000036.1, read on the forward strand.
AATTGTCGATTGCTCACCTGGCTGAAAGTATTGGCAGGCTGGTCTTTAAGTTGACGCTGATTCTGAAGTCGTTTCAGCACTCTCACCACCTTGCCGGCTCCTCCCAATGCAGAATTAGTCAATTCATCCCGGGCAGATTGGCTTCGTTTGTCCAACACTGCCAGCTGGACATCCTCAAGGGCATGAGCTTGGTACATGGCATCAATGGCAGCAGGGAGTTTATCACTAACAAAGTCCTTTCTGGTAAAGCTCCGGGATACCACGGCATCATCGTGGCCCCGTAATTCCCGACATGCCATTGAGCAACTGGTTAACATTTGCATCCGCTGCTGAAGAGAATAATCTCCATTGGCCAAGAGAGAAACCACGGTAACCACAGTATCAGGACATTTTACCAAGATGGCAATCATGAGCGAGAGGCACCATTGATCAAAGTCATTATCATTCCATTGGTTCCCCAAACCAATGACATCCTTGTAGAGTTCTGAAGCATAAAGAGCCACTTCTTGAAAAGGTTTTTGACGTACCAAAGTGGGACCAACTTCAAGGGCGGTTCTAACCATTTCATAGGCATCATGCTTGGATTTGTCAACCCGAAGGAACCCCAAGAGTTCCTTGATGAAATGAGGTTTAGCAGTAGTGGTGCTCTGAGTCGACAATGTCAATTGATCCGATGGTTTTATCACTTGTTGATCAGCATCAGGAAGGGGAGCAGTATCAGTGGCACGAATGGAGGAAAGAGCATCGTCCAACGACATTTGGTTCACCGGGCTAGGTTTAAGGCTCTCAATATCGCCTTCACCTTCTACTTCAAAAATTCGAGGCTGGTTACCAATGGAGGCAAGCTTGTTTGCAAATGCAATCCCCAATCCTTTGACTTGAGGTGTCAACAGCAGGAGATGGGTGGAAATACCATCAATAAATTCGGGGGTTTTCATTAACAGTTCCACCAGTTGTGAATCTAATTGATACAGTAGGAGCACCAAGAGAGCAGTATGAAATCGCTGGTGAGTAAGAAATGGCGTCACCAGCCATCCGGAAAGTAACAACGTAATGGAAGAACTGGGAGTAAAATGGGCAACCAATTGACAAAAACTCAAACCTGAAGTCCACAGATCATTGCAAGCCAACTCAATGGCATAGTTACAAATGGTACTATCAAATTGTACCAGTAATGATTGAAATATACGGATCCAAGAACCAAGACAGTTTTGGTCAATGGTTCGATTGGCATATTTCAAAAGAGCTCGAACAAATCGTTTTTTTGTAGGAGCCGTCACCGATAAAAAACAGGCCACCAATTGTTGCCATGACATTGGCTGCGAAAGGCACCAATCGAGGAAAACATCAGCATCCAGGGAAAGAATGGTGGGGATATAATAACCACAATCAACCAATTGACTCCATTGAGATACCATCAACTCATAGGTAATTGATGAGTGGGGTAATGAATGGGTTAAAGTCACCTGATTAACTACCAGCACGATTCGACTCTTGAATAAAAGCTTATCCAACTCCCGTTTTTCGCTATTGGTAGATACCTTAATCATTGACAAATTGTGACAAACTTGTTCTAGAACTTCAAGAAACAGGGTTGCCACCGATGATTCCGACTGAAGACTTAGGGTGGTAGTGAGGGTTCCCAAACCCGCCACCAGATAAAGACTGGTAACAATAGACAATTTGGTATCACTATCTCCCTGGGGCCATAATTTTGGGATTGATTGGATTGTTTTGGGTACAGTGGTAGTAGTATCAATTTGATCCATCTGGAGACATGGGTTTCGGTGAATATGGCAGGTGCGGCGCGGTGCGAGTATGCACCAATATCACCAATTTTATCAATGCTCAATCAAAGATAATTCCAACGCCCTTCTTAACTGTTCATCTTCATCGAGATCATCATCTTCTTGAATAGCATCATTGCTAGCCCCCCGACTCGCTTCAATTGCCAATTGTAAATCTTCGTCACCATCGCCACCAATAATGGTACCAAAACCCTCACCATTAAAGTCGTAACCTTCCCCAAAATTATGACTTTCACTAAGTGCCAATGCAATTGTCAACTCTTCATCTTCATCATATTCATCACCATTATACTTATCCACCAATGCCTCTGCTTCTCTTCTTGCCAATATCTCTCGATCATACTCATCGATACCATCACTTATTTGTTTTGCCAATGGCGCCTCTCGGGCCACATTACGCTTCTTAGCTCCCAGCTTAACCTTTTGTGCCGCCATCTTTTCCCCAAAGTGAAAGTATTGGATGGTATCTCCACTCACCACAACCCCATGAGTAGCAGTTTGATCATGACAATCAAGTACAATGGCATTAATGGCAACAAGATTATCAAACATGTGACGGAACTTACGAGGATACTTAACCAGCGCTTCCAATTTAATGATTTCTCCCGTGAAAACGTCATAGACATTAAAGAACCCATTATAGCCTCCCACCACCACCACAGCTGCATTCAATGCCACCGCTGAAATGGGCCCCACAATGCCAGATATATCGGGATGGTGCTTACCAAAGTACGGCTGGTCAATGATTGATTGGGGAGGGATAACAGTGACATGGGAGGTACGGACGTTCCAAACGTAAACCTTATTGGCGGTGGTTACAGTGGCAAAGTATAGAGCATCACCCCCAGGGATTCTTGGGTCCATTCGATAAATCTTTCGCAGGGGCACCAGTTGAAGTTTGCTTAAAACGACTTCGCCGTCAATATTGACCCGAGCAGTTTCAATGGCGTCAGGGTTGGCAAACCGGTACACCATTACGTGGTTACCGTGGCTAAAAACAATGTTTTTCCCGCCAAAATCAACGTCAAAACTATTAGCCACATGGCCTTCTCTTGTGCCATAATAGTACATTGGTGGGGGATGAAGTAGGAGCTCACCAGGGTGGAAATCAACCGGTACCGGTAATTCCACCTCCGCCAACCGAGTATATGGAGCCTGGAAGCTATAGATAACGATCTTGGTTGTAGTTTGTACAACTATAACCTCACGAAAGTCCAGTTTGACGTGGACGATGGCCTCATCCCCCACCAGGATGGTAGCCAAAAACTTACCTTGAAGCAGCCACAACTCTATATCCCCCACCAGAGTGGCCACCACGATATCAGGGCCCTGCTTCTGAGTATGAGGGTCTTTGTGTACATCGATTGAGGTGATGACCATAGAATCGAGCGGTACCGGCCGTCGAGCCACAGTGGTGGCACTTCCTCGAGTATTCAAAGCATTCATATTTCGAATCACCAACTCTCCGCCAGCAATCGCCGCCACCGCCCAATTCCATCCCACCCAGTAGGCACTAATGGTACCTAAACTCCCCAGCCAAGGCACAAACCCTTGGTTACGACCATTGGTGACATTACACCGGGAAATATGACCATAAAATTTCAGTACCGTCATCAATCGACCAATGCCGCCATTAGCATCGAAATTGGCCATGACATGATCGACATCCCGTCGCTCATTATTGACCATCTGGTACAGCATGTGAGTCCCCCGGGCCTTGGACCACATCTTAAGACACTTTAGCCGGTGATAATACTCTCCCATCCACGTTTGGTTGGGTCTAATCAGGGGGAATTGGCATTGGGCCCCAAACGTTTGGGAAAACGCCCGTTGCCAGGTGGTTTTATCAGATATGATAAAGTTCCAACGACGACACACAGTTCGAAGCTGTCCCAATTGAACAAGATCAATTTGGGCAAATATCTCCACGAGAAGTTCATCGGGAAGGGAGTTTATTGATGTCATGATCTGGGGTTACTAGTAAAGGTGCGGCTCGCGCATTTGATGCCTTCGTTCATTAATCAATAAATTATGTCGACCAAACCCCTTTGGTACCGGTGGGCTCGTGTATACTTTGCTGGTGGGTGTATCGTTGGTACCGGTGCCCTCCTCTACAAGTATACTACTCCTACTGATGAAGAACTCATCGCTCGGTTCTCCCCTGAAGTCCGGGCCGAATATGAAAAGAATAGAGAGTTAAGACGCAAGGAACAACAGGCGTTGATGGATATTGTCAAGAAGACCTCGAAATCGGATGATCCCATCTGGAAGACTGGACCCATCGGTTCCCCCCTTGAAAAGGACCAACGGAACTTGTCGATTCAATTGGTAGATAATGAGATGTTCCAAAAGGAAACCCCGGATCAAGTGGCAGTATTAAATGCGGAACAGCACCAGATCTTGAAGGATGAGATCGAAGCAGTGGAAAAGAATCAAAACAAGAATAAATGGTGGAAGTTGTGGTAATTATGTATATAGTTTATTGACAATGCAAATGAGAGCACCAGTCTCCCAATGGCCTCAATGGCTCATCGACCCCAAAACCTCATGAGGGTGGGTTGTTGATCAACAATACCATTAGCTTGGTCTACCGCCAGGACGATCCGATTGATATTAGTATCAATTACCATCCCCCCTTGGACAATTTCTTCTAAAACTGTTTGTAGCACTTGCCAGCCAAACACCAAGTCCAATTCACATACATTGCTAAAGCACTTGTCGAGGCATTCAACAAACACTTGGATGAGGTCCAAGATGCCCAACTCCAGTTCCTGGTCATCAACAATAAATACAAAGTAGAGGGTGGCGTAATGGCGGTAAATGACTTTGATATCGTCCAAATCTTCCAAGAGTTTGGGCGGAGTGATGAACGAACATTCCTGGGACGACCGCACCAGGATGAGTTGGTAGACTTGTTGAAGAAGAAGTCTCTGGGTGGGTAAATCCACGTTAGTATAGAATTTCATTAGACGAGGCACCCCATCGTTGTTAAATATGAGGACGGAATGGATCATGGCCAGTAATTATGGGTTGACACGGGCTTGAGAATCGATCATGGTAGCGCCGAGAGTTCACCCCGGTTTGAAGCAAAGATGATGGCACAATATCTGAACGGTTATGTTAATGTTATCTTCGACATTTCCGGGTAATGGGTGACTTTGTCGCAAGTTTGGGATATTTTCAACAATTTTCGTAATTCTCCCCAATTGGGGATTGAAGGGTTTTAAAACAGGTAACGCCGATTGGGTTGGCGTTGTAACTGATGATGATGGCAAAGGAATTAATTGTTCCGAAATATACGATGAACCCCAATTACAACGGCACACTTCACCCTAACTTCATTATCAATAATTACACCAGTCCTCCAAGAGCAATCGCTAACAACAAGCCCAATTATCAACGACATCGTCATCAGCGGCGTCCTCGACCTACATTCAAACCGAGCTCCCGCTAATTGTCACCACGGCGACCCTAGATTTTCCAAATACCAACACAAAATACCCTATAATTAGGTTGATGAAAGAAACGCAAATTGAGCCCAGCAAACCCAGCAAACTCCCGTACCACTGTTCAATTTTGTATTATAATTTTTTAAGTCACATAGGGTTCAATCACACCCAAATTGAATGCACCCCAGCTTAATTTTTACACTCTTTGATGAGTTAAGCCAGGTAACATTTCCATCCTGGGGGTTGCTTTCAGAACAATTGAACAATGGTGGGGAAAATAATATTCAATGTTCCCAAAGCGCCGATCTATAAATTATCACCCACGACACCAGCTGGTATTTTCCAATGCACCTCGTTCAAAGTAGATATTTTAGTCCAATTTCCAAATTAGGAGCTGCGGGTGAAAGACGTCCACATTAACTCCGGCACCGACCCAACAAACGGTCATCTCTACCACAGAGGGCTTACCATGATTGTGATTGTGGCTTTAATATTCGAAGGACCCTGGAATGTCCGCTCTCGTAAAAACTAAAGGCAGGTGGAACCGGTATTTTTGTAATATGGCAGTGAACAACCGTAATGATCAAAGTTTACATGGGGAGGCTCTATTTAATTATAAACATCAAAATTTCCCATTACTCAAACTTGCCAATATCACGATAGTTGTTGGGTAATTACTAAGGCGCAACGAGACAGAAGACAGGGGGTAAATCACCCTTTCATATGATTAACCTGAGCAAACAATGTCGATCGCGGATTTAAACGTAAATATCATGGTAAAACAACACAAAAATTGATCTCGGTTGCATTTGAATGAAAATTATTTTGATAGACACTGGCCCTCCTCGCAGAATCGCAATACAAATTTAGTAACTCCCACCGACGCAAACTTTGGACACAATCTTTCCGCATTTGATGCAGTTAAGAGCCGAAAGCTCGTCATTGCTGGATAAGATTCCGAGTTGGCTAAGTACAAGTAGGCTGAAGTAGAGGATATGCAAGCTATTCAGAGCAACATGATGCATGCAACCAGTAAGGGGTGGTTGATGCAATCGCCCATAAATTCGGTAAACTTTGTGTCCTATTTTGTCATCCTGCGTATTATAGTGGGGGGGTAGCGAGTATTACCTTAATACCATGGAGCAAAAAGTGGGTAGTTTATACCAGCCTTTATTCTTGGGACACAGTTGCTTAAACGCCACAGTATCTATTACTTTTGGTTTTTAAACGGTGATTGAAAAGAATTGAATAAAATTCTTCCAGCCAAGATCACTATTTTAGTTCAGTTTATAAATAAATTGTTAATTAGTAAATGGGAATTTAGTATAAACGTGGTGGTTACTTTTTGGTACGCCTACCTGAATAATTTAATTTACCCATCTTTCTCGAGCACTTCCGATTATTGCTCCTTACCTCTCGTCATAGCAATTCTGCCAGTTAATTAAAATCCTGATCATTCAGAAAACTATTGAGGGCTAAATAAAGGGTTTTCATTCTTGAATTTTGTTCCAACTGTTCTATAAGGCCCATGTATATTCCAGTAAGGATGATTTAAGTTGGAAAAACTAATATACTAAGATGTTTTCGACGTCAATAAAAAGGTATAAAGACACTTTAGAAAGATAAATTAAAGTACCCCGTAAATATGGTTTCTTGGAGGAAATACCTGAGAGCACTCATCTCTTTGTCTGTAAAACCCTCGATGCCTATTCTCAACAAGTCCACAGAATAAAAACAGTAGCAGACAAAATCAAAAACTCCATAGCATAAAAAACTAACAAAAAACCCAAAACCCTAAGATATTTCAATTTTCTTTGTATGAAATCATCAATGGTTTCAAATAATTTTCACCACTTGCACCAGTTGAATCGGAGTTTGTTAAATCAGTTCTGGGGAACTCAATCTTCGTAATTATTTAATTGTCGGCAATCACGAGGTAAAATCAACTTGATCCTTCCACTTAAGCGATTTATAAAACGAATATGAATCAACACATGTATGGAACAATAGCTGAATGAAGACATTCTTCTTAAATGGGGAGCTGATTGTGTAATTTCTTCAATATTGGCAAATAAACAAATTGATAACAAAGATAGCAAAACAATAAACACATTTGTTATCCTCTATCCAGAAATCAATAAATCATTCAAGAATCCACGAAAAAGTGATTAGTCAAGAAGTTTTACAGCCTCTTTAATGCAAAAAAAACAACCAAATAAAGTATACCAACCAACGGGAATAATTGTGATATCTTCACTTTCATTTCCACGTTTCTCTGTTTGCTTGGAAAATCTATTCTTGAAGAGGACTTTTCTGGCTCAGCCCCTCCAAAAAATTAGTGACCAATCGATGCCATTCAAGTTTAAAGTTCAGAAGAATTAGCAATAAAATGAAAAAAAAACCAGCTAAATTCACTGAATAGTTGAGTAACTCCAAAATTTACCATTTCAATCATTTCGATTTTTTCAGCAAGGTCAATTTTTCAGTCCTGGCGCTCATTTCGTGGAAATCAATTCTCACAATTATTATACCACTGGGAACAGATTTGATCAAAATACTATTCTTCCGAGGATTATTACCAATGAGTTTCCATTCTGAAATTAATTTTTTCAAGGGGAAGTTTTGCTGATATTTAGTGTAGGCTGCTGGGATACACCAAAATAATCACCGGTCACCACCATATGAGGACAATGGTAATTTCTGTGCCACATTGTTATCTAGCAGCTTGATTTACAACGAATTTACCCACCCATGAGCCTAATTAATCCCATGAATTTGGTTGTACTTTCCATTTCATCAAAACAAATGAGAAAATGGCCAAAAGTTGTTCCAAAAATTTCTGAACATTGGCAATCAAGAATTGACAACACGAGATTGACTGAAGATTGGTAGAATTTCTGAAAATGACCTGCACATTATACCTGCACTAATATCGGATTTATTGAATCTTCTATTGCATAACCGTTAAGTCTTTCGAACCTACACAAAATATTAAAAAATTGGGGGATTGACCGACATTGATTTCCGATTTTGGAGAGGCAAATTTGCAATATCAATCAAAATTTTTTTATTGTGTCGTATGCTTCCGTGTCGAGGATACTTTTCATTGCGTTTGGGGGAGAAATGTTGACAGCTCGAGACCAAACGAAAGCAACCAAAATTGTATTAATATTTTGCTCACACTTCTTGGGAAGAACTGATTCTTATGTGCTCTATTGAGTTGTGGTGCTAATGATCTAGCCTTTTATGGGACAGAGAGCTGTGTCACATGGTTCCCCAGATAAATTTATGATAGCCTTTGCTTTTGAGAAAAGTAGTCATATATACCTATAACATTCAATTTGTTTAATTCTATTATGGTTACTTATCAATACTTTTAGAAAAATCACACGAAGAAAGTAAACTGGCGAAACTCCCTTGAGAACGGACTCCTCGGATATTTGATCGTCAATATTCATACAAGGAATGGATCGGCAGACTAAAGTCATCCATGTCTTCATTTTATTTTATTGTTAACATTAATCATTTTGTGCATTCTAAGTATGTTTCACGTTTGAAAAGATCAAACACAAAAAACAATTGCCACTGTTATCCGGAATTAAAATAAGAAGTGGTAATTAGAGGCTGATAAAGAGAGAAAATTGTGAGAACTTTGAAAATGCAACCAAGGAAGTAAGCTAAGCAACAAATATACAGCGCATCTAAAAGAAATCTGCATTATCAGATAAAGAAAGAAGTGATAGTGATACATCATTGACTGGATGAAAATACCATGAAAACTATCAACATTTATGAAATTGATATACATACTTGAAAAGTTACACTATGGCTACTAGAATATGAAAAAGATAATTTCTAGAACACTCCGACAACTCAAGGGCAAATTCCTAAGTAGACAAGGTTAACATGTATAATTCAAGGGAAAATGGAGAATTTTGTAAATTTGAGTGGATACAATGTTTTACTACTGGAACTCTTCTTGTTCCGTTGCTTCATTGCTGGTAGGCCCATGGTGTGAAGCTACCACTTCATTTTCGAGCTACATGATTAACGGGATAATAAAGATTCAAGTAGAGCTGCAGCAATCCTGGGGTCTAGAGTTATTGAATCGAGGTTATTGGACGATTCAAGAATGAATTCTGATACTTCACTTTCAATTGAACCAGTATCAGCTAATCTGGCAGTATATTGAAATGAAGCGCATCTGAAATTGAAGTCTTCTACCTGACATTCATTAATACCACCACTAAGAGATACAAAAAGAATATCCAAGTGACACCCCCCGCCAATATCTTCCCATACTATGGCGTTTGTTTTTAGTGATTGCCAATTCAAGATCCCCATTACTCCCAATGCAAACCCGATAATTCTAACAAACCCGAGGACTCGGAGTTATTCGGAGCTTTGTCTTTGATCAAAACAATAAAATTAAACGCCAGAAGTGATGTAAAACTTCCTAGCCATGGTAATCGTGCCCTAACATACCAACTCAAATTATACCGACTCTGAAAATATACTCACTGCTGTAATTTACCTGATTGGCAAAATCTTTCCCACGTGCTTAAATAAAATTTAGGCCATTTACGTGAACATCTCTGAATTTGTTGACTAATCAATCTCCAATTCCTGTGTTGACTATTCCTCACCTCTTCTAACCCTTCAGGGTGCGCGCCGCACGTCATTTGATCTACACCAAGGCCTAGGAGCCAACTAACGATGCAAGACTCCACCTACGACGACCGCCGGCGGTCGGTAAGTTATGAAGCGGCTAGAATCAAACTACCATTTCAAGCCATTCGTCCTCATGATTCCCGGATTCTGCTGGATCCTGTGGGACTGCGCCTGTTTGAAACAGATCCTCCTACCAAGACGTGGGTATCGCCAGTGGTAGAGCTGCCAGAAAACCCCAGCGATGATGATATATTCCCCAAGGAACCACCAACAATTCACCCATCCTCGCTGAACCTGCTGCCTGCCAAGCTGATACTAACATCACTGCTGGGGGCCCTGGGAATTGGGCTGATCATTGGCGGTTATATCGGGTCAAAGAGTTCCCAAGAACTTACTCAACTGGCAGGGTATTCAACGACATTTTCCATACCCAACTTGGCTCATGCCATCTCATCTCAGCTGGCAGGGGCCGCTGCTCCATACCCTCCGGTATCAGCAGGTTCCAGCTCGACCACCACTGTTAATACGAGTGGGATGCTGACAAATATCACTCCTCAAGATCAACAACAACCAAGAAAGTTTTCTAATACTCTGGTCAAACTGATGCTGCTGTTGGACTACGGCCAACCCATGGTCCCGGGGAAGAAAGTCCATCATCGAAACGGCCTGGAGCTGCTGACCAACCTGGTGGGACTGGGAGGTCTGATGATTGATGTTACTCTGAAGGATAAACGGTTTGCCCTTTATGCCATGACGGGGGCATCACTGGGAGCTCAATGGCTGATTTCTAATGTTATCAAATGGCTCGATTATCATACGTTTAATCCTCTGTGGAAAGAGGCGTTTCGAAGAAATGCCATTCTGGGAAACCGATTCTTGGAATTGGCCAATTTTGAACCTCTGAGCCATGTTTGGCGCCAGTTTAGTAACTTCTTAGAATTGGACGATTCTCATAACCTGATTGAACGATTCATTGAATTACTTACGGATACAATTGTGTCGGGGACAGTGGTTCCATCATTTTCATCGCAACTGGAACATACTATTCGTCCTGATTCTAAACAGGAAAATCGAAAACTGATGGTAGGGATCCCCAGTTATCAATCGCTGATGTTGAATCGACCCCTTTCCTATATTGATCCTAGCTATTATCGGAGTAATAATAGTAATAATGGTCGAACTCCAATTAAAGATACCCCCCAAACGCCAATGTCGAGTTCTCCAACGTTGATGGCTCAATCTTCAGGAGGGGCGGCCAACAATGCCCATAAATTTTTCCGAAAACATGATTTACACCAAAATTATATTGCTCCTGCCACTAAAGCTAACCGTCTGAACCTGAATGAAACCATTACCAATGCTAATACCAATGTCACCACCAGTACTAATAAGAAGGATCTGCGAAAGTCGGGATTGTTCAATATTGTTAGAGGAAAACTTTCCAGTAAAGAACACCTGTCCAGTCTGCTTTCATTATCAGCAGGGTCGTCGCTGTCGGCTTCTCACGTGTTTGTTGCTACCCCAAATTCCACCAGACAATCATTTTCTCAATCCCGACGGGTTGAATCGATTCTGCCGATACCAAGAAAACTGTTTGAACTGGAAATACTGCCAAATCAATTAAAACCCATCCATGAACAACAACAACAACAGGAACCCACCTCAATCCCTCCAGTTAATGTTTATCCTCCTTCCGAATCAGAGGTGCCTACAATGATGGCATCACTGGCTCTGGAACTGACGGTGTCAGCATTAGAATTCAAGTACTACCCAATTAAAGATAAAGTATTTGACCCGCTTGTGGTGGTATTGGTACTGAAGGATAACTCACTGTTTATTCCAATCGCCCTTTCCCCCATCGAGATTCATCTGGTGAAACCATTAAAGGATAGGATAGCCAAAGTATTTGGCTGGCAACTGGTGATGTTTACTCTTCACTTAACCGACTATTACGCAAAGGAAGGGGTGGCACTTCCAGATTCAATATTGTTACAGGCATTGTCATCATTAACTGAAGTAAAACTATTGGCGAAGGCTGATGGAGGACTGCCAGGAATTCATACTTATCTGACCAACTCTCTGGACCTGAGGCTGTTTGAAATTAAAGGTGAAAATGAAAAGATTTATCCTGCCACTCCTCAATATTTATTACAACGTCCCCAGGACAATAGCAGTACTGATTATTTGAATTGCAAGGATCCAATTGATTTATTGGGGGCGCTGACTCCTCCTACCCATGAAGCGGCCAAAGCCCACTATTTCCCCCTTCGACTTCCAGTTCCAACCTCGACTCCAGCAGGAACTCCCAAAAAGTCACCAGAACAACCCAACCTTCAAATTGATACTTCAAAGTTGACAACAACTGCCACGGCTACATCAGCCCTTCTGATTACGCTGGGGGAGGCTCATTCCCTGGGAGGAAATCTGTTCCGAGTGATTCGTCGAGAAGGAAAGGAAATTGATTTTGACAAGCGGCGCAAATCACTGTTTGAAGCTAAAGTACCCAAGATGATTCCTAACATTTTTACATCATCAATTCAAGATCTGATGAGATCTCCAGTGCTGGCACTGACAGTAACCACCAAAGATGACAAGGGAATATCTCCCATTGGTAGTGGGAAATCCCCGCTTGGACATACGCCCACTGATCGTCAACGTCCAGCTTTACCCGATCCTACTGTACTCAAACCAGTATCAGTGCCGTTGACAAGATCACCGCCCCGACTGAGACCACTTCTGCGTAGCTCTACCAGTACTGATCCCAAGAGACAAGGGCTGACTCTGAGTCTGACATTTATCGCTAAGAGGACCGCTCCACCTCCTCCTGATCGCCAGGGTCTGGTAAATAGACTGAGACTGTCAGCAGGGCTGGTTCAGCGCCTGAGTCTGCGTTCAAGTTGGCGGTCCGGCTCCGACCTGGTCCACTTTCTGTTTAAAGAGTTGCCGATTTCTTTTGACGATGCCCCCGCTTTCCATGGAGATAATGATCTGTTTGCCGATGATGATTTCTTTGCTAAGCCAATGGCAAAGCCCCTGAAACTAAAGGACATTCAAGTACTTGAAGATGTTGCCGATGATGAAGACTTTTTCCATAAGAAAATGACGCCTCAAGAAGAAGTTTCCCAACCAATGAATGTGTTGCGGCCACCATTAGAAGAGGTTTTGGATAATCTTGAAAAGTATTTCCCCACCACCAATCTCGATAAACCGATTATTGAGGATCTGGGAAGTGATGGGTCGGGTATTTCCATGACGTTTTCAAGTGCCAATTTACCCTCGCCATTGACTCTGACTGCAAATCAAGATGACGGGGAGGTTTATAAAGATGATGGAGCCCATGCCAAACAAATTAGTCGGATGAAGACGATTAGAGTCGTCGCAAATGAAGCGAGATCAAGATTACTTGCCGGCAAACGGAATAATCGCCAGTCTCGAATTGAAGATAGTCAAGTTAAATCACCGTCTCCCACCACCCAATCAGGACTTGTAAGACTGAATACAAAGATGTGGGGACAACGGGTCACCGAAGTGACACTGTCAGACATTAATCTGGGGATGGTATCGACAATTCAGGGCAAGAATGGAAAATTTGATCGATTTGTTTGGGTTAAAGGTGAGCTTATTGGACGAGGACTGTTTGGATGTGTATATCTTGGATTCAATGTTACCACCGGTGACATGTTAGCTGTGAAAGAAGTGGTGGCTCAAGTTGATCTGCATCTGAAGAAACTTAATAATCATGGCGGCATTGCTGCTCTTCACAAGGAGGTGGAGACGATGAAGGATTTGGAACATGTAAATATTGTCCAGTATCTTGGTTATGAACAAAAGGGCGCCATTTATAATATGTTCCTTGAGTATGTTCTGGGAGGGCTGGTGCTGGCCATCCTTAAACAAACGGGGAAGTTTGAAGAGTCATTAATCTCTTACATAACTCGACAAGTTCTACTTGGATTACAATATCTTCATGAAAATGGTATTCTTCACCGAGATATGAAAGCAGATAATCTTTTACTTGAAGTGGACGGAACGTGTAAGATTTCTGATTTTGGCATTTCCAAACGATCCAAGGATATTTATTCCAATAATGCCGAGATGCTGATGCAAGGAACGGTGTTTTGGATGGCTCCAGAAGTGATTGATCTGATTGTTGAAGACAAGAAACAAGGATATTCTGCCAAGGTGGATATTTGGTCACTTGGGTGTGTGGTACTTGAGATGTACGCTGGCCGTCGTCCCTGGTCCAATGAAGCAGTGGTAAGTGCTATTTATAAGATTGGTAAAACCAAGTTGGCTCCTCCTATCCCTAAGGATATTGAATTGAGTGCTCAGGGCCGGGACTTTATTGAAAAATGCTTCACCATTGATCCTGAAGAACGGCCTACCGCTAGTGATTTACTAGATCATGAGTTTATGAAGGTCGATCCCACGTTTGTGTTTGAAAAGACCAAATTGGCCAAGATGTTGCGGCAAGCTACCCTGGCCAAAGCAAAGGGGATGCAACGTCGGCTTTGAATAAAGCTACATTTAATATTATCGATCCCCTCAAGGGTATTGTAGTCTATTATACATGGTAAGTTAATTACAATGATGGGTTGGGCAACCGCTTAAAACAAGCAACAAACTTGTCGCCATGGTTTCTAGCCACCTTTTGCCCTTCTTCGGTAGCATTATACATGATCTCGACACACTTATCGGTGGATTCCCATTGTTGGGGCATCCGCTCAAACAAGGGGTGGGCCTCTAAGTGCAGAGCCATCCATTCGTGCAAGTCTTTGACGTCAGTGATGGTATAGATGATCCCACCTTCTTTCAACACGTAAGCATACTCCGACAATAAAGTTGAAGTAATAATTCTAGCCTTGTGCTTACGTTGTTTAAAGTGGGGGTCAGGGAAGCAAAAGAACATTTTCGAAAGTTGACCCTTTGTGAAAAAGTTGGGTAAAAACTTCATGGCGTTGCCCCGGAGCACGGCAATGTTCTGGTAGTTGACAGCATTATCTTGGTGTTGTTGTCTAAGAGCAATAATCCGATCCTCCACGTATTGAGTCACTTGGGTTCTAATTTCCATCCCTAAAATCAATTTATCAGGGAACTCGGGGGCAAGCTTGGTCATGAGACCACCGAACCCACAACCAATATCAGCAATTTCCACCTGATTATTCTTGTGAAGTTTAGGGTAGAGCTTGGACCAGTCCATATCTTGGGGGGACTTTGGATAAGCCAAATCATGATCGGAGAATGGGTTGGAATGGGCCCGTTGGCGGTAGAACCGTTTCTTGGGTAACTCTATCCGTTTGTTTTCATCACCTTCTTCAAATCCAACTTGTTTAGCCCGTTTCCGGGTCTTTTCCTTGTCACCACGGTACTGTTTCCGTTTCAGCTGGTCTGACATGTTATGGTGAGATGAGATGCCCGAGCCTCAAACGAGCGGCTTAAAACCAAGGTCACAGTTGGCGATCTAAAGAGCAGATCAATCGGTGGAGATTAAACCAATGGTTTCAATAGGTCCAACTACTCAACCCTATCCATCAATACCACCCACTTCCCTGACTACCTAACTACCTATCTATTTCGTTATGTGTATGGTGTGAATAATCACGGCTATTTACAGTTGTTCTTCCAAATCCTTCTTTCTCGCATCTAAAGTCAAGTACAAGTGAGTACCCGCCAGTTCTAACGTCCGTACCAACCCAGCTCCCCCCAAAATCGTCAACAACCCCGCCAATTGGCCCTGTAATTGCTCCTTAGTGGGCAAGTCCTTAAATTGATCGATATCGGCCGAATTGTACACCAGGGTTTCCACTCTAGCACCAATGACAAACAATTTTTCGTTGGCAGACTTTAAGATTTTGAGTACCAGCTTCACCACGGTAGGATCAGTGGAAGGGATGGTGATGATGGCGGTTGGACCCTTCAAAAGGGGGTGAAGAGGGTGGACCACCTCCATCGAGGCCTGTCTGGCTTCCACCGACGCCGGGTCGGCAAAATCAGCACTTCTGAGGTAGGCACGGTACAAAGTATTGCGGATATGACAAAGTTTGGCTCCTGCCAGCTTAAGCTCGGACCGGAGCCGGGCATTTTCCGACTTGTTGATATTGTTATGATGACAGTACAACACGATATCATTGTTATCGTTGATGTGTTTGTAATAGTCCATCAAAAATGTCTTTCTTGAGAGGGGGTTCTTAAAGGTGGTGCGGCCTTCAGTTTGGAGGTAAGCGGCGGGGGTAGCGGGAGCGGGTGCAGCGGCAGAAGCGGAAGTAGCAGTGACAGAGAATGCCCTCACCAACCGGAGGGGCAGCACCACCGACGCCAACCGGAACAACGGGGTCTTCAACATTGGAATCATGATAGATGGGGTGGTGAAAAATTCCATCTTTTTTCGCCGCGCACCTGATGGCAGGGCGCCCAACCAGGCATCCCTCATCGTTGCTCTCTCCCATTTTGAAGAACCAATATGGGTAAAGCTGACGTTGATTTCATCGAATCCCTTACAGCGATTGCATTGCTGGATGATCCCAATAACGTGGCCAAGGAAGTGACCAAGCGTGAGTCCAAGAAACGGCGCCTTCAAGCCCCAGAACAACTGGATGGGGTTTATTCGGGGAAGCTAAATGAAGCTAATTCGTTTGATACCGATAGATCATCATTGGAAATGCATAAACTGGTGTCTAATACCCATACCCCTCAAGCCAAGGGCCAGTTACCCCTGTTTCTTGCTCGTGAAGGTGGTATGGTAGGTGAACAACAGATCGAATACCATACGCGTAATCTCCAGCGACTGTTGACGTTCCTTCTAACTCAAAGAGAGGTTCCAAAAGATAGCGATTCGCCATTGGTTCAATTGGCACTGCAATTACAACAACTTTATCAGAGTCAAAGGTCCAATGGGTTTAACATGGCGATGAATAATTTAATCAAGGAAGATGCCAATGCTGATTCATGGACAGCTATTGAAGATGATGGGGCGGCCAAGGTTGAACCACTTACCATGAATCTTGAGCCCATGGAAAAACTGGAGCCAGCCGCCAAGCCCACCCAATTGACCACTGCTCTGACCATCCCTCCTACCGTTGGTGATAACCAAAGTCTTCCCCCTCTCATTGAAATCAAGAACAAGAAGCTTTGGGAACGGGTATTTACCCACAAATCATATTTGGCATCCAAATTTTACCTCTCCCAATCGGAACTCCTCCAGCTCCATAACGAACGACTTGAATTCCTTGGTGATTCGGTTCTTAATAATCTTGTCACTCTCATCTTGTACGATCGATACCCCAATCTGCTGGAAGGTCATCTTACTCAATTACGGTCTAAACTCATTGATAATAAAACATTGATGCGGTTGCTGAAGATGTATAGGTTCCCCGATTTACTCAAGGCCAACATTGATCGGACAGTGATTGATCTGGGTGACCAAAAGATCTATGCTGATTTGTTTGAAGCCTACATGGGAGCATTATCCATCGAAACCGGCATGGATTTCATCACTTTAAAGAAATGGTTGGAAAAAGTTTATGATAGTAGATTACAAGAGATGGATGATGACCAAGGGTTGGTGGCCATCAATAGAGAAGCCAAGCTGGAGCTCTACTCGTTGGTGGGACTGGCGTGTTACCATCCTGAATATGTGGTTACCACAAAAGGCGACGGTAAGGGCAAGATGTTTGTCGTTGAATGTCGAATTAACGACGAATTGTTGGGGGTTGGTGAGGCCACCAACCAAAAAAACGCCGGATTAAGGGCTGCCATGAATGCCTTGAAAAATAGGGATTTATTGGAAAAGTATTTCAAGATTAGAATGAACCAAGACCCTATGGTGACTTCAAAACCTCCTCCCACCAAGGTTGAAAAGACGATTTCTTCACATAATATCGATTGGTCCATGTTCCCCGTACCCCAATTGGCTCCCGGAGTTGGGGCCAAAAATGAAGCCAAAAACGTCATCTATGCATTGTGTGGTCAGATGTTTAACGAAGTTCCCAAGTATAAATGCCCCGACTCCAATTCGGGAGATCCCTGTGTTGCTGAATTGTATATCAAGGGTCATTTGGTACTGTCTGGCAGTGACCGACTGAAGAAGAAGGCCATGTCAAAGGCAGCCATGGCTCTCACCACAAACGATAGTGCCATGAAAGCGTTATTTGGATCAGCTTATACCCGGCACGTTTAACCAACTGAACTTTTAGCATTAATGAATAATGAATATGATTTTAAGTGTTGGAGATGTTGTAGTTGTAAGTGGAGGTTGTAAATGGGTAGTAAGACCGGGCGGACCTGGTGTAGACTTGGAATAGTTGTACGCTGGATATTGGCAGGATTTCACCCTAGACCAGGCATATGTAAGGCTGGATATTGGCAGGATCTTATCCCAGTAACACTCATTGGTTGGGTTAAACAAATGGAAAATATAATTTTTTGCTCATGTCAACGAGATAAAATGGTCACCCACTGGTTATTGGAAAGGGTTTGTCCCAATAGCACTGATTGTTTGGTGTCCACGAATGATAAATATGAGCCATTTGGTAAAAGCTGGTATTATACAGGTTGACTGTCACCTCAGCTATAAAGAGTCGACGTTATGATATCTGAACAATCCCAAGCTTGGTATATTCTTGTACAAGATAAAATATAACTCTGTTGTTACGTTATCAATTGATAAATATGATCACTTTCGGCATAGACTTTGGGGGTCATCTGTGATTGTTGAAGACGGTCAGTTTTGATGGATCTTGTCGACGTAGCAATTTTGAACACAGATCCAAGCTCGGTAGAAACATTTTAGGACACCATTATTGCTAAGATCCAATTATTAGCTTAATCGGCCCAACTGGCGGGTTTGGCAGGTAGAACAGATTTTTCATACACCAGTTTCATGGTGATAATGAAGGGAATCGTTGCATTTATCACGGCCAACTGTTCACCCCATCGCCCGCCCAATTTCACTCAGTTCCGTTGCTTCCGCTGCCGATAAGATCGAAGTGAGCAAATGGCCAAGAACTCGAGTAATATGAAAGCAAATTGGATGAAAAGATATCCAATCGATAGTAATTCGCCGAAACAAAGGTATAGGTAAAAAAAATTACACATTTTTGGAATTTAATAATACTCGGACACAAAGTTTCCACGCTTTGCTTCGAGTAAATGACTATAACCGTTGGTTCCGCCTCATGCTAAGCGAGATCATTACAAGCCGAAGCGACATAATGGATCGGCACCCTTTGTATCGGTTTAAACCTCGAGTGATGCCCATTTAATTGGTCGATGGGATCAAACAGAGCATCTTTTGCACCAATTGGCCCCAACTGACCCAAAAAGACCCCAGAATATCATATCCGGAGTTGTAACAAATCCGTCAACCTTGAAAAATTATGCAGACCCCATGGTCGGCCATAAACCCGGCAGATATTTGATTGATGCAGCCGAAGGTCACTTTCGGCCACTTTCGCCAATAGTTAGGTCAATAAAAACACCTCCAAATAAGTCAAGACACATCAATTGACAAGGAAATTGGCAAGCTTTTGCTGGGTTATTTGGTTTTGTCATTTATTCTCTCTCGCTAAATTTCGAAGTTGGTAGAAGGAGAAAGAATGTTGATAAAACAACGCCAAAAAAACTCGCCAATTGTCAGATTCACGTCTAAACCGTGGTTAATATCCATTCCAACTTAATAAAATCCATATCTTTCACCATCAACCATCTTCAACAATATTAGCGCAAATAACTCAAGGAATAAATCATTACCAGCACCACCAAAATCGTAGCAAAAAGATTCAAAACAAATGCAATAAAATATTTGAAATAACTGATATTCATTCAGTATTAATTCAAAACTCCTTCCCCCCCCTTATGAGAGATTTATCCCTTCGAAGTCCGGCCCGATGAAAGATACCACAGGGGCGAGTACTGTAGATCACTGATTGTGGCAATATAATTAAAACCAAGCATAAAAAATCAATTGCCACCCAAGCTAACCCGCCTGATCTTCCTCAAACCTTTTCAAACCCGCCCCCCTGGTCATGGTACGATAATCATGTCCCATCAGTGCCACGAAAAAGACAAAGTCAAACAACGACATTTACAAGCTGGGCCAACTACAATGGATTCCACTCTTTTGTGAATAACCAACCATATTCACTAACAACTCAAATAAATCGATTCACTACTTCTACACACACTGAGAGGAATTTTGCTAATGTTTAAAGGTTAATTCACGAGATTAAGATAATTCCAGCAGGGTACAATCTCGGGATTGTAACCAAAGGCGTTTAACCTTTCGCTTAGGTAAGTTCCTTTTACCCATCGGCAATCATGGTCTCAACGCCGAGAGGGTTGGTTTGCGCCATTTTGGTTTCAAGGTTCTACGAGTAGTAAAGGCTGGCATGTGTGTCAAATTTTAAAAGTGACACAAAACCAACCGATATTATCATCGAGCACCAAGGGTAAAAGTATGCATCACTGCAAGTGCCAATACGTAACTTGAAATAGCTTCCCAAACAGGCACCACCAACCTAAATTGGCTGCAAACCCAGAAATTAGGTTAATGAAAAGCATTGGTCATGATGATGATGGCTGTTGAAATCGACCATGGGGATAAAAGCCTGAAACTGGTGGCGTCGTCAAATATATCAATTTTTTTACAGCAACACTGAAACAGTTTCAAAGAGGAGGTGATGGAAATGTTAACCTGAGAAAGGGTTGGTTACTCGCATATATAATCAATCGCATAAACTACCTAATTGGGAAGCAGGGGTAGCGGGATTGTTCATTCCTTTTTTTTTTCAGATAATTTCTTTGTGGGAGTCTTGATAGGGCCCGATTTGGCGGTCGATTTGGCCGCCAATTTATTGGGGCCAGACTTGGGGATTCCCTTTTTGGTTGACTTGGATTTTCTTGGTTCAGTGTGTTTCCGCCAGATGAAATAAACCATCACCACTCCCACCACATCCAAAAACATCGACCGGATCCATTTAGATTGGATGATTTCGGGGTATTTCAAAATCGCTTCAGCAAAATCGGGGGCGCCAAAGAATTGAATGGGACCGTTAAACAACGAGAGCATCTTGATGAATCTTTTGATGATCATGTTGTAAACGAAGTAATATCCAAACACAGTGGTTGTGATGGTCTTGCGATACTGGTGAAGTCTGTGATCAGGGTGGCGTAATTGCCATCCAGCAATCATCCCTACCGCAAGAGTGCCAATTTGAATGGCGCTCAGCGACAAAACAAAGAACAATATGTTAGCCAATGTCCATTGAGCAGAGACCTTTTCAATATAGGGCTTCACACTTTGAATTGACCCTTCCTTGGAAATTACCGATGAATAAATCATTTCCCAGCGGCCGCCATTAATTTCTAATGGCCGTAAGTTAAATTCTTGAGGCAAAGCATGGCTCAGAATAAACAAGAGTTCCCGGGAAAACCACAGACTCATCCATAATACCACTACGGCCCCAAGCAACAAGTATCTTTCAGAATAGCCAGCAATTAACACCAATGGTAACAAATCAAACACAGGATTGTCATCATTATTTTCCAAAATGTAGACATAGTCCAAAAGGATCGTTTGTAACCAAGCGGTTTTGTCGGGGTAATTACCACAAATTGCTTCAATGATTGCAAGTATAGAATACACCACCAAATTGACCACAATCACCCGATTAAACCATACGGGAGCCCGAATAAAATAGGTAATCACCAACAATGCCACCAGTAACCCCACTTGAGCAAGATGGTACACATAATGGTTGGCCATTTCAATCAAACGAGGTTCATCTTCAATCTTTACCGAAATGACAAAGGGAGGATTTTGAGAAAGTTTGGGAACATAAGCACAATAAATTGACCCGTTATGCACCGGCCATACGTACTTATCTTCAAGAGTGTAGGTGACCCAACCCTCGGGCATGCCATTCCGTCTAAACACAAATTTTCCATCATCGTCGACCTTGACCAACCGATTGTAATCGCCCTTGATGTAAGTATCGTTGTAAAAACCATCAAGATTGGGCCATTGAGGGACATCCTTCAGCTCAAAGTAGTTACCGATCACCAATGGCAAAGGGTTTAAGAATGGCGTCAACAACTCGAACGATACTTTGGTATCATTGGAGTTTTCGTTGATGAGAAAACAGGCCCCGGCTCGTTGGGGAGTAAGAAAAAACTCTCTGAAGCAACTGGCACTAACTGTAGCCACCAACAAACTCAATGACCACCAATTTTCAACCTTCATTGATTGCGGGACGGATCTAACTAATTCCGCTTTACGGCAGGGCAGAACTTCCAAGCGCGAGAAAATGCAGCACGTGACCATTACGCGTAGTGCGTCCACGGAAGTGTCATTAGCAAAAGCCGATGGCGGCATAAACAATAGTTGGAAGGACGATTAGAAGCAATTGGATGGTTATAATTATGCCTCATATTCTTGTGGTACTTTTCAACCAGTTTCCTGAATTTTTTTTCGATAATTTTTAACTAGCATTTCAAACATGAAATAGGGAATCACCACTTGCGTTAATGGAACAATAAGTTAATAATGGAGGCTGTGTGAGGGATGGGGCTTTTAGATTTATTTCACCAGCTTGGCCTATCAACCACGCTACCAGTTTTGATATTTTGGTCAGTTCTCCAACTATTCTTTAGGGAACATTGGCTTGTCAATGGTAACTGATGGTACTATCGATCAATTGGAGGGTTCCCCTGAATCTTGGCAAAGCGTTAAAGCCACCTTGAACGCCAACAACCACTGGGGGTGCTGATAAGCTAGGTACGAGGAACGAGCTTCAACTGCCACTAGTAGCAACCAGGTAGCTGAAAAAATCATGGCATCATTAGTTAACCTGTAGGTCACCCTGGCATAAATTATTTAGGTAATGGATGATGGGTGGTTGGTATTGATAACTGTTCAAAAAACACCAACGTGCGAATAGACCAATATAACATGAGGCGGGAGTCGATCATTAGCCACGTCTTGGAAAGTCCACTTTATTTGAATCAGTTTTGTTGCCATCACTTTGCTAGTGTCGCCATGAACGCGTTGTTTAGTGACGAAATTGATCTTATTGTTGGTTGATTTAGTTGCATCAACAATTATTGCTGGCAAAAATATTGTCATAACAGGTGGTTTCAGCTATATCAGGTATCAGTGGTTGATAAGAATGATGACAAGGTCTCCGTTTAGCCATAGTTTAACGATCTGAGAGGATGGGGCCACTATGGACAAATTTGGCACTAACAAATACCACCAACCAGGCAAAAAAAGTTGCAAAACAATTAACCACCAGCATTGACTTCAATAGAAATTGCCAAGGAAACTGTCTTCTGTCATCGGTGATTGTTTTCCGCCCATATAGACGGAATTATTACATCACATTAGTTTGTTCGATGATCTTCGGGTACCACGATCAGATCTGTTCACCAGCATAAGGGGTAACAAATCTGATGTATTATTCTGTGCTGAGGTATTAAATCTCCGAATAATATTGGTGCAGTGACGGTGTTGGTAGTTGATGGGTCAACGACACGGCTGAACTTGGTCAGGAAACCAGTGACATAGATGAAATAAAAGGCAGTATTTGGTCCACTGCCATGGCAATGATTGGTTGAGCGCCAATTTTTGGTGTTGATAATGGAGGGGGTTGTGGAGAGCTTAATAAAAGGGGTATTTATATCCTACCAAATAGACGACGAAACACCCCTTGATGGCACACGTGTCGATCTGTTAATTCGTTTTTATTTAGTTGACGGTGGGAGTGGATTCGAAATTATTCTATTTGTTTTTTCTTTTTTTTTTAAAAAAAAAATCCACTAACTTGGTGATAACATGTCCGAAAGACTAGGGTCAAATTACCAACCACTAAATGATCAGAGCTTTACAGTCACCATCTCATTTATGGGTTTTATTAACCAGGATATCGTCACAAGGAAATAAATAATTGTTAACCAACGTTACCTAATACGTCTAAACAGAATTATGATAAAGAGTAACTAATGCTATAAAAAGATCGCTAGTACCACGAGGATCTCCTCGATGTTATGCAAGACACAAAGTGTTTCCTTTACCTCGAACAAGCTCCAGCCATCTCACCAGTCCCAGGTTCAAGTCTTTTTCATTCCAAATCCGTTCCACCACTTGTTGAGCCAATTTAACCCTGGTGTCACTTCTGATTTGGAGCAATGCATTAAATTTAGAAAGAATGAACCATCTAATATGATCAGAGTCTCCCGACACCACGCCAATGACCACGAGCACCCATATTAATGACATGGGCATGGGTTGGGGCAAAGTATTGATAAGGTCCATGACTGTTTGTACCACCTGCTTAATTTGGCGGTATTTTTCAAGAAATAATTTGGTGGCCCTACCGGTTTCTGGAGGATCCAGGAGCGGTGGTGACACTAAGGGGGCCGGGGCACCTCCTCCCTGGCCTCGTAAATAAAAGTATTCAATGTCAATCCGGGCGAAAAGGTATACCAATGCTGCCAACCGCTTTATTTCAGCAATTTTGGTCGACAAGGTATGTTGTGGGTGCCATTGGGCCAATTGAGCTTCGATTTGGTTGCGTTCTCCAAGGATATATGCTTCTTCACCGTCGTCGTAACGGTGACGGGCTGCCATTTGTTCATATCTTCGGGCCAACGACGTCGTTTTGTGAATAGGCAAGAGTACGTCGATAGGGAAGTGGTCTTCACTGGCAAGCACCTGCCAAATAGGCTGAGGGAGGGGCAAAGCTGGGGTGTCCCAAATGGAGTCGCCCCGAACCAGGATGGTGGCAATCATTCTGACAAACCACTGGGAAATTGGGGTGGGGTTGGTGACTAATTGGGGGAATACCATTAAAGAATGGGCCGTTTGATAGAGACTGGCCCAACTGGTCGAATAACAGGCGGTATTACAATAGATGCAAATGATAATCGCAGCAAACACCTCGTCCCAATCGGATGTGGAGGTGGCAGTGGCTTCTTTCGACTTAAATACCATCAAGGTCTGGTCCAGCACTTGGGCTAACAACCCCGCTGCCAATTGACGGAACCGGCGTTGCTGGGGGTGATGGGGATGATTAAGGAGAGAAATATCGGCGGCCCCGGCTGCCACCATGGCCGAATAAACCAAGTTCAGTGAATAGGCCATCGGAAGCAACAAGTGCCAGGGATACTCATCCCCCGAAATCGACATTTGCGGGACAAAGGTGGTGGTGAAGTGATGATACAGATAGGAATGGTCGTCAGCACTCACCGCCTCCACTGCCAGCAGTGGGGGAGGGGCTATTTTTAATTCTTCGGTGGTGATCACGGCGAGAGGGTCCTTATCATCGTTAACTACGTGATAAATCAGCATAAAATCTCCGACGTTGGCATTGACAAACTGAGGAAATGGGGCTACTTGTTTCACCCAAATTACCAGTGGGTCCAGACAAATGGCTTGGGTCAACGTTTGTAACCTCTGCTCGTTGGGTAATAAGTAATTGCGTTTTGACTGCTGGCTGATAATCTTGTTCAACTTCAGCCGGCCAAACAGAATACCTTTGGCCAATGCTTCATCCTCCCACAACAACACGAGGCCATAGTTACATTGGAGCTTTAGTCGAACGCAATTTGTACATTTGGGATGGTTTTCATCACATTTCACCCGGCGGCGCTTGCAGGTCAAACATCCCAGGCGAGAACGTTTATCACAACGCCGTCGACGTCGTTTTTTCGTCACCAGTCCTCCTCTAGAACTTGACAATGGAGTTTGAGGGGCATTCAGTGGGGTCGCTAACGGTGACAGCAGCCTCGGCGGCGTCATCGGTGGCGGAAAAGGCTGCTTGGGTGGGAAATATTGATTGGGTCAACACAGGCTAGTAATAACCACACAACAATACTTTTATTCACCACTCTGTTGTATTATTGGATTAATATTCGAAAGAAAATTCGCCGATGGGGTGACTACCGCCGACCTTTTGATATATTATCTCCTGCACTACAGAAAAGCAACTGGTGATGCCCCTGCATGGTAAGGAAGATTATTTTCTCTGTTGTGTAGCGCCTCATGATTACCATTCGATAAAGTTAATTTGGGCCAATGGACTAGTTACCATTATGCTGAGGAGGATCACCCTGGGGAGTTTTTGGAGGATTGCTGATAAGTAAAAGTAAATCCCGATCTTGGTTATTATCTCCGTGCCCAAATCCCTTGCATTAGTCAACTAGCAGCTGCTTCCAGAAAAGTGGTCGAGAACCATTGGAACCAGGGCCTAACAATGAGATCCAATTTCCGAAGGTGAACGTGGAGGTCAATTGCTCAATTCCCCGTCTATTTTGTCGGGTTTACCTTCACTGTGTCTCACATCGGTTTCTTAAACTTATTTGGAAAAGACCGAGAGGCAGAAGTGACAGATGGTTCGCTCCAGCCTCGGTATTAGAAAGCAATGCTGACTATTACTTCAGATACACCATACTGTGGCGGTTTTAATACTCAATTGGTGGGTATTCTTTGGGGCTCTAAACCTTGAATACACCCCCCACCTAAAAGCAAATTTGAGAGTAAATCAAGAGGAGCAGTGTTTGGAATTACCACCGTCGATGCAACGGTAGTGATGAAGTTTGCACCTGCCAGTTTACCTGTGTATTTCTTATTTATCCTGGCTAGCTAAAACTAAAAGAAGGAAAGTCGATTCGACAGCGACCAGGGCAACGTCGCGGACCCACCTCCAATAGTCAGGTGGGCAATGCCCGAGGCCGCCAGTTTGAGGGTAGACCATGCTTCGCCCACAGCTTAAGCGAAGGGGCCATGTGATGCTAACGACATTAGGGACGAGCCCTGCTGTGGTCGGGATTATCACCACCATTACCCGTCACCGATCCAGGGGGATTATCCCTGAGGAATGTTTGGGCATTAGGGTGTTGGGGAGCAGCAACATGAGAATGTTGGACCTTTATTAGCCACCTTGCGGTACCCTGAGTTGGAGGAGACAATTGGGTTATGTTATTTTATCATCATCTATATGCCAGAAACAACTAGCTTACATTGTTATTGCAAAAGGAATAACCCGCAAGCTATGGCGGCATGGCCAAGGCAGGGGCATATGCTAATATTGACCTTAACGCCCTTACATCATTTTGGAGGCCCGATTACCTGATATATACATAATTGCATACTCATCTGCGGGATTAGCGCCAAAATAGGCTGAAGCACCCCCAAGCATGAGTCCATCAGCTAAGATAGATATATATTGATTGTAGGACAACCTGCAGATATTCCCGATAACTCAAAAAATATAGAAAATGTCATTTCCATGCAGGGGCATGGGCCCCCCACCATATACCCCCGTCAATATAATATATCAAATAGATTCCACTATCTGGCCAGGGAAATAATGGCTAGGCCCGTGCATTGTTGATTGATAAAAAGTTTATCCA
This sequence comes from Diutina siamensis, assembly GCA_030580155.1. Taxonomy (NCBI): domain Eukaryota; kingdom Fungi; phylum Ascomycota; class Pichiomycetes; order Serinales; family Debaryomycetaceae; genus Diutina; species Diutina siamensis. The sequence continues at coordinate 30,394 of JAKTSK010000036.1, forward strand.
CAATGTCGGCGGCTAACGGATTTCAAACGGACTTGACAAATCCGGCAATTCTAGCCACCATTTAGGATCTGCTATTTTCTAGTCAACTTGATATTTGTCGTGCTAGCTGGCAGAGGGTGGTTTGGGGCATGATATCGGGAGGATATATTGCACAAATAGATTACGCGGGCATCTGGATCTAAGTTGACGTCGTTACCCCATTGAGACAAGGTAGTGGGGGTGCACACATATTTATCCCCGCCCTTATTGCTAACTTGGTCGAGGTGGTGTGGTGGCCACTTTTACCTGGTAAGATTGATTGGCTTATCCAAACCAATTTGGTCAAAAGTGGTCTAGGCGACGCTCGTCGGGTTCAACTTACGTAGAATCTCTAAATGGTACTGGCGACCCTTGCTCAGTACCCACCTATGAGGCGGGCCATGGCTTAGGCCCGTGTTCCTAAAACGATTGTTGGGTGTGAGGCATGTGTCTACAGTGGCGAGTGGCTATAATTGTTTACTTAAAACTGTTGGGCCCATTATCACCGTAGTAGAACCGATTGCGCGCGGGTTTGGGTAGGATGGACCCTGACCCTTTCTCTCGCAGGGTCAACCTAGCATGATTAAAAATATAGCAAAAAATATCAAGCTGATTTTTTTAACCTCACGGCAATATTATGGTTAATGGGGAAAGAGGAAAAGTTTGATATTTAGCCTTCCCAATGAGTTGACAACCCCTCTAGGATGAGTAGCGGGAGCAGATTATATGGTGGAGCGATGAGGCGTATTTCATATATTACAGTGCAGGCAGGTAACATCGCCGGTGTGGGGTGGCCAGCGGAGTTAGTTGCATAAGTTTCCTAACCAGAAGCAGGTTCTGGAGGGGCCACCGTCGTAATTTTGGCGATTGTGGATTTTTACTTTTGATTAGTCAGATGAGTCTACTTAGATCACATTTTTTGCTGTCGAACAAATCCGCTCTTGGCCCGGGAATCTTGATTATATCCCCTGGTGCACATGTACGCCGTCAGCCCACTTTGTGATTGAACCTTAACTTAGTTGACCGGCAAGGTGAAATTACACGTATGTATGGCGGGTGCAATGAGGTTCTACTTCTGGTGTATACTTGAGTTGGTTGAGTCTTTGACCATGATATGGCAGAATGAGTATCATTGGGGTATTAATCGAACCAATGCCATTTGATTTACAATGAGACCGAGAATTTTTTGGATATATTTCATTTATATTGGCGGCCCCTGACTTCGAGAAATCCCCCCTCCTTCTCCCGATGATGACAGGAAGAATTGAAGTGATTCGACTGAAAACTTTTTCAGTGGCTATTAACAATATGAAGAGAAAAATCCTAAACGTGGGTAAATACCTTGATTAAATTGCTGCCAATCATCCCCCTGTTCTACGTTTGAAGAGTATGATCGCCAACTCAGGTGAATTCATTGCCATTCTTCCAATAGAAATCATTAGAACAATACAACTGTCGTTGACACTATTGAAATTTACTCATTTTGGCACAAATTTGAACTGAATCATTTATTTTCACCAGAGAAGATGTTGTCTGAAACGAAATTGGTGACTGTTCCGAAGTTGAAGTCCAATTCAACAAGAGAATACAACTTCAGTTGTTCAAGGGAATATCACTACATATAAAAATCAGTATGTACGTTCTGCTTTCCCAACGCTGACTTTGTTTAGCTGAATAATAGGTTATTAAAATTTTCGACTTGGCATTGAAACATTGTCAACACATTAATTTAGTATTAGCTGGACCCTGTAAATATGAATACTGAATTCGAGCAAGTAAGTATAACTGAGTAATCATTGAAATAGAAGAATCACACCTAGTGCAATCTTAATCTTGTGGAGAACATCTCACCAATGTTAAATTCTTCCTAGTTTTTGATAATCATTTATTAAGCTTCCTTAACATCGATAGTGGCTACTGCACTCACTATCATTTTCACATTTTGACTTCACTGCATTTATGAATTTTGGTATTGCATACCACCTTTCAACGAAAGGTCGAAGTGTCTATATTACTTGGTAAAGCTCCCAATATCACGCTGTTGAGAAGGTGATACAAGCCAAAAATGATCCCAGAGGCAATATTGTTATCAGATGACACTTACATTGATTTCCTGTGATGTAATATCCGTTGATTATGCCATCATCAGCGGGTAGAACGTTATTTAATGAAACTCATGCCAAAATTGTTAGGAATATCCCTTTTATTTCACGATGGAATTATTATTGGTTCAATTTTTTGTTTTCGAAAACCCTTAATTTTTCGTACTGAAATTTCTCTTACCCCTTGATTTCAGTCTGATAATGATAATTGAAATTGACAAATGCATTCTATTGCAATAATTATAAACTGTTGTATGCCTCAATACTTGATTTTCTTGTATTCAATGTTCGAATTTAGTGCTTCTCAAACAATTATAGACTACGGAACAATTGAGCCAACCTCTCCGAGAAAATAATTAGTGGTGAATTAATACCGATCTAGTTCTTTGATTAATATTTTACTAACAATATAATACCTACCATTGTCATTTTAACGTATAAACTGGCAAAATTGTGGGAATTCATTACAGTGAATAAAATAAGCCCAGGGTCTGTGGGGACTTTCCTGAAAATGGATCAAAATTTATTGCAACATCATTAACATTACCACTTGTATTCTACTCGGTGGAGTTCTTAAATGATATGGTTAATGGAATTATACCAGATTTTTGGGGCTCAATTCGCCGGATGTCATCTATCTCGAGCAAATGAAAGACACCCCCACCCCCACACATACACACATTTCGTTTATTATACTCTGGGGAAACGTAAATCTTCTTGAAGACTACCCCCCTTTTCATCAAACCAACTCTATGTAACTTAGCATAGCGTCCCCCCCACACATAGGGTGGCTAAAAATTTGGCAAAAAATATTACAATACATTTTGAAACACGCCCTATGGGAAGCACCAGCCTGAAGCTACGTCATTTGTACCAATTGACTAAGTATGGTTTACCATTGACATTCCATGACCTGATCTAGTGAGTTAGTCGTTCGATGGAACAAAAATTCTACGTCGCAAAACTGAAACCTGCAGTTGAAGACCGAAACAAATTTCCCATTCACCGGTTGATATAAAAGGCGAAAAAAATAACCTCCGTTGCCTTTTCTTCCTGTTAGATGATCTTTTACGATCGAGGCCGTCTCAACCCACCCTCGTTACTACTATCAATATTTTTGGGTTTTATTATACATACAGGCCGTTATTGACCACTAAAAATATCCGGGATGCATACATTGCATTTGATACATGCACATAAAAGTGGGTTATTAATGCGACGCTCATGATGGCTTCGTGCCCCCCATTGGGAAAGTCCTGCACTTCGAGAAAGCATCGAACTCTCATTGAAATTTGGGATGAGGGGTGGTTATTGTTAGTGGATTGATCGCCCACTACTAATTAACCGACTGCACCAGCCAACCATCCTCCGCCACTGTAGTCACTGCTGGGCTGTTTCATACGCACAATGCACACCCAAGGGATGGCATTGCATAACCTGCAATAATCACTAACCCTCAGGAACACCTGAAATTCACATTCAGGGGACTCGCCCACTCGCATGGACCAATTCACTAGAAACGGTCCTCGTCATGGCACATTGTCACAGCATAGACTTTCGCACCACTCGCTTGGAGTCGTTGTCAAAGGGTGTTATTTTTACACTTTTGCAACTGCTAAAGTTTAATCCGAAAATCATTCCGATGACTTTTTTTGTTAATCCCCGGGCTTAGGAGGGTCTCGATCGGACCCGATCGAGAAATCATCGAGCCCCTGGTAGGGTTGCCCGGCGAAAAAGTTCTCACCTTAATATCATTCGATTTCTTTTTCGATATTTTTTGTTTCTTCTGTCTATTCCTCCTTCAATTTATTATTCTTTCGCTTGCGTGACGCAACTACTAACCGAGAGTAAGCTGTACAGGGTGTCATTAAAGTGGAGGTGATTAAGGTAGCCAGGCGAAGATCGTCGCCCAGTAGCAATCAAACTTTAGTAACCCATTTGTATTTCATCTGTGGCCCTGGTGATGCTATGTATGACAGTTGCTGGTTCTAGCAACGCCAACCGAACCAATTTGATGGTTTAATTGTTGGGGTTAATTGCCGAGTTTTTCGTGCGGAGGTGATGGCCTCACCCTCGGTGCTAAGGCTAAGTGGTAACCCCGTGGTAGCAGTGGGGTGAACTGAGAAGAACCAAGAAAAACTGGAGACAACGGCACAAAATCTATGCAGTTGGCCGTTGGGTTGACTTTGTGGATGGTTCGTTAACATGAAAATTGTCTGATTAAATGCATGGCAACCTCCCGACCAGTCAATTCATCAGACAACAATATGCAGAAGGGTAATTTGTCCTATTCTATTTTATGATGGCAGAGATAATAATTAAATCTTCGATGACGGTAGTCAACGTTATTGTCGGACGGTTGTTATTGTGGGGACAAGGGGAGGTTGTATCACGTGACAGGTGAGCCGCACCACCTCACCAACCAGTGACAATTCTTATCGCTGCACTACCACTAGAACCACCATGAGCAATTCGTCACGGAAAAAGCTTCTTCTCATGGGAAGGCTGGGGTCAGGTAAACTGTCCATGCGTTCCATCATCTTTTCTAATTATCTGGCGTTTGATACCCGGCGGTTGGGAGCTACTATCGACGTGGAACACTCTCATTTGAGATTCCTCGGCAACATGACATTAAACCTTTGGGACTGTGGCGGTCAAGATGTGTTTATGGATAACTACTTTACTACTCAAAAGGACCATATCTTCAAGATGGTCCAAGTGTTGATTCACGTATTTGATGTCGAACTGAAGCTGATTAATAAGGACATCGATGTGTTTGTCAAACTGTTGAGTGTATTACAAAAATATAGTCCTCAAGCCAAGATATTTGTCTTGTTGCATAAGATGGATTTAGTCCAGTTGGATAAGCGAGAGGAGTTGTTCGATATGATGATGGATAAGCTCCAAAAGATCAGTGACCCTTATAATTTCCAATTAAAGGGGTTCCCCACTCTGATTTGGGATGAGCTGTTGTACAAGGCTTGGTCGCAAATCGTGTGCTCGTTGATTCCTAATATGGGAACATACCATCAAGCATTAATAAAGTTCAACCGCATTTTGGATGCCGAAGAAATTATATTATTTGAAAAGACGACATTTTTAGTCATCCTGAGTACCCTGGCTAATACCCCTGATTTAGATCCCAAGCGGTTCGAAAAAATTTCGAATATTATTAAGAATTATAAGCAACTGGTGACCAAGTTAAGGACCACTTTTGCCAACTTGGTGATTCGGGGATCAAACGATTTACATTTCTACTTGGATGCCTTGACCGATAATATGATTGTCTTGGTGGTGTTACGGGAAAAACTGGGAACTTCCCAAGATTACTTGGTGTTGGACAACATCAAAGCCGCCAGGAAATGGTTTGAGGAAATCGAACTGGCTAAAGCAGTGGCCAAACCCCTCCCCGCAGTTAGTAATGGCGAACCAACCGAGGCTTAATATCACCAACACATTCCACTGCTGACGCCTCTTTTTCATCGAATGAACGTATTATGAGACAATCCAGTAGAAGATTGACGCCTTGCATTGATGCTAAACTTTGTACAAACGTTGGTAACTGTAATTTGAGGTTTAGTCAGCAATTCTAACTCCGATGCATTCTGGATAATGCAGCCAATCTACTCTTCATAGATAAAAGATCTTGATAATATGCCAAAAACCAAATAGGACACAAATTTACGCTTCTGGGGCTGGTCCAGTCGAAGTTCTCAGGTGCATCCGATGGGAATTCATCCCCGATTATATCGAGGTGTATTGGTAACAACGGTACCTGATTTGGTTAATCTCGTCAAAAATAGCCCCCTCCAACAGTTGGGGTGGGTTCTGGATGATTGTAGGATTCACGGCAAATGATTTCCGGGAAGCACTCTAGATGTAGGTTTCAAAATCCGTAATGGTACATACACAACAATCCAAACTAGGGTATGTAAGGAGGTCCCGGTCAATCAAATAGATTGCTTGAAGTCAACCGTTGTTTAAACTGATCCAATGGTAATAATGGGATAGAATTTAGGAGCTGCCATCATCAACATTTTACCTTGACAACTGCGAGCCATATCAATCACCAGTGGGGACAACCAACGGAAATAGAACAGGAATCGGAATGGCACACTAACAAAGAGCTTCATGGTGTGATGTATCTTGCAAACTGATGGCTTTTGATGCATTGTTTGCCATACTCATACCATAGAAATCCATTAAAGGATCTCGAACGGGCCAGATTATATTCGTCAAGATATCAGATGGTTTCAAATACATTTTTGCCTTGATTTCGAGTTGAAGTTAGGTAACTGGCGTTTACTTTTGAATGATGTATTCATATAATGCAAACCCATCCATCAAAAGTGCAGACTACCAGAGATGACAATAATCTCACTGCTTTTCGGTGTTAATATCGATTAAGGCAAGGGTTAAGTCAAAGTTAAGTCCATTAACGATATTTTGTCAGTGTTTGCCGGGTGGTAATTCGAGCCCATTCACGAGTTGAGTTGAAACAGATTCCAAGGTTCCAATACCTTAAGCAAAAGATTCCAGTGGTGCTCATTATCCCATGATTTGATTCTGATGTTTTATAAGAAAACTTGGAGGACTATGGATTCAGCTTCTTAACCAACCAATTCAGCGAGTGCTTCAACGTACTCATGATTGCATACTGCCTCATAGTGGCACATCATCATCAATTAATCTCCAACCATCATTTAGAAGAACTATTCATGATTCCAAACAAAAACTTCCGAAATGTTCCTGAATATATTGACGCTATCAGCTTTACCATAACAAAAATGTCCCCTTGTCGGTTATTATCAACACATTCATCAGTTCCACTCATATTATTCGGATAATCTCTAATTTATTGTTGTCGTCAAAGAACCACTTTGCCATTGCTCAAATTTTCATCCGTAGTGGGAGCAAGCTCGATTAAAATCGCTGTGGAAGCCACTAAATTGTGTCTTTTAGGATTCAACAAATTCCCAACGTAAATTTTTCATTTTGAACACGGCGATCGGCCGCTTCCGCAATCGGAAGTTGCCCTGCAAATCCTCTTGGGTCATAAACAAAGTTTTCAAGGGTTTTTTTCACTTTAGTAACAGGTGAAACAACAAATTTGGTTGGGAAGTTTTCGACTAATGCTTGTGTCGTTGATATGTGAAAGTTGAAATTATTATTCCTGAAGTTTATGGCAACCTTGCGAGAATAATACCCCGGTTGACCGAAGCAAGAACACGACGGATGCTTCTAGGATCTACCCAGAGAAGAAGCATTCTTTATTGCCATAGTACCCAGAGTTGAACTATTTAACGGAACCGAAATTGCTATTTCAAATCAGTTGGTACGAAGTGGTCGCTACGGGAAAGCCATAATAGAGAACTACCCATAGATAGCTCTTCTGAATCCTTTTTACTGAACGGGAGGAGCTATATTGAAGGCGTTGGACTCTATCCGAAGCGTTTCCAATACGGTAGATCTAAGCGATCCGCTTACTTAGTCCAAGATGAGGAATACCCGCCCGATAGCCTACCCATAACCGTTGATTCTTAGCAGTCAAGCTTATAGCTGAAGGCTTGAGGATTTTAAAATATTTTCGAATAAGGTTATTCCAAGCGATCCCTAGATGTGACCACAATGACAACCATTAAATGGATAGCACCACTGGAACCTGCTGGTGCTGGTGTGAATTTTGTAAACCAAAAAGGGTATTCAAGGAATTTTAATATTAAGTGCCAGCTAGCGATCTACTAGATGGTAACATGGTGAGGGCCAAGTAATGGATAATCCCCCTTCAAATCCGTAACAGTTGGCACCCTAAGCAAATTTGGAAGGCTTTACAAACTTATGGCCCCAATTGTTTACTTGCAGTTTCCTCTGCTACAGGGATATGTAAATTGTCATCTCCCAGAGTTGATAAACCCATAAAACATCACACATAGATCCACTTAGAGTTAAGAAATAACCTAATGGTCCTAGTAAGCTACCCAATATCATTGCAACTAACAGTTACTAAAAGAGCAGGACAACAAATATAAAACCGAAATATAGAGCCGGATTTCCTTACAATAAAGAGAAACCTCATCACTTTGCCAATACTAAAATATCACCCTTCTCTTCCTGATCCAATGGCTTCTACTAGCCATGGTAGCACTGTCACCATCAACTCCCCATCCCCACTCACTATCACATTCACCGGTAATGTTCGCCGCGCACTGTGGGGTACAACTATCGAATCAATACTAATACCCATGTCTGATTCTATTGGTAAGTGAAGACAACAATGGCCACGACGGTGGGAAATACTAACCATTAGATCGGGTATTTTTCAAGGCCATTCTGACCATTCGTGCTCTTCTGAGCCGGTCAAATTATGGGAGTTTACCCCGACCCCCCGCCGAAAACAGAATAAAACTTTACGGCCTCTACAAGCAGGCAACGGAGGGTGATGTGGATGGGGTAATGCCACGGCCAGTTGGGTTTACCATTGAAGACGAAGGTGCCAAAAAAAAGTGGGATGCCTGGAAACGGGAACTGGGGATATCCAAGACCGAGGCTAAACGTCGGTACATTGCCTTTTTGATTGAAACGATGAAAGTTTATGCCACTGGTTCATTAGAAGCAAAGGAATTATTGGGAGAATTGGAATACTTATGGGATCAAATCAAGGATTTGCCCGACGAGGAGGTGGTGGGTCCATCTCACCCGCAGCCACACCATGACTATCAGTTGCCGCCAAGACTGCCCAGTGTCTACTCGGCTGGCACCGTTTCCAACTCACAATACCGCAATAATTTACAGAGAATATACTCTCATTCCCGACGGCTGTTCAACCTGGATGCATTTGGCGGCCACATGTCGGCGGCAGGGGTCGGTCCCAGCCAATTGACCCTGGTGTATCAACTGGCGTTGAGCCAGCCCGGAACCGGGCCCAAGAGTATTTACTCCGCCGCTGATACCATGGTTGGGGGCGGGGTTGGAGCTCCAACTCCCCAGCTGTTGGACGAGTTCCGCAACTGGCAGCTGGAAATGAACGTTGTAGTGAACAAGTTGACTCGAGATTATATGAATCGCCGCCGGCTGCATCTGAGCGGGTACGGTCTGGAGGGGGACGACGAGTTGGACTCGTCGGTGATTTTGAAGCGGCGGTTGAAAAAATTGGGGTGGAACGCCCTCATGGTGGCATTGAAGCTACTCAAGAGCTTCTCTCTACTGGTGTTAGCCCTCATGTTTGTTGTATGGTGCTTGAAGCGTAACGTTCACGTTAAGCGGACGGTGGTAACGGAAACCATCAATGGTCGCCAGCAAAAGGAGTGGGTGTATAACATGGTGGTGCTGGGGGAAAATAAGTGGTTTATCCGCTTGTTAAAGTTTTTGAACGCTTTTGTAGGGTTTGTATAGATGGACAAACTCTGTGACGCAGTCAATCAAGCCAAGGCCACAAGATTGGGCTCCAAAATATTTGTAGTTCATGATACAATTTACTGTCTGAGCATCTGCGTTGTATACGTTCAGACACCAAAGTCAATTGTGTCCTTGTGGTTGCTGGGAACGTGTCAAAATAAGCTTGGCCAGACCTCTTCCTGTGCTTAGTGTGCCCTGAATGGTTAAACGAGATTTAGATATCGCAAAGCATGCCAAAGCCCAGGCAGAGATATTGCGAGAATTGCGGTTGTTGGGAAACCACTTGGAAATCCGTTTATGCCTTTTCAAATCTAAAATCCACCCCTAACTGCTTCGGATTTACCCACCAGAGATGCTACTGTACTCTCTGGTATTGGTTCGCTTATAGGCAAATAATTTAGCCATCGGATAATCCTTGACTTTGTGACTAATTGAGCAAGGGAGCAATAAAGATATAGGAAATATACAATCTCGTTGATAGTTCCCGGCGGTGTCCAGCACCACAATTAAAAATAGCCCGCCTGCCCCTTAGTCATTCATGTAGACTTTGAAATGGTTAGAGGTACACCCACTGATACCGACCCTGGGGTTTGCCGTTCCCAAGGTTCACATCCCCTAGCTCAACTTCACTTATCATCGCATTCTACTCGTTAATAGGGGCTCACTTTTTGGCTGGTATAAATCTGCCAGGAAAAGTGGCATAGCCCAAGGTGAAAGTTTTTTTGTGCATTCCAATGTTCTGTATTTAAACTGTTTACCTGGTGCATCGTCTATCGGCCAATCCAATTTATTAGGCAGCTAAAGGCGAACAAAAATAATTGTAATTTGTGAATTGTTAATTTTTTTCCATGAAAATTATTTTAAAGCACAAGATTTGATACCGTCAAAAATAAACAGATGCCATTCTAGGTTTGCAGATTGGGATAATTTCCTTCCGTGGCAAGCATCGATATAGCAGACCAAGGGTGTTGCTGAAAATATGTTTTGGACTCAACAACGTCCTAATCAACGGTGAATGCGGAATTATGAATTATTGATTGGTCTTTCATTGATCTCATTGGTGAATCGTTTATCAAGTGAATAAGTTTCGGTGGTTTATTGGAATGTTTGTCGTGATGTTTCCAACCAAGGAATTTCCGAAATCAATCCACAAAATTGTTTTGCAGATGAAATTTTCTGTGTTAGACTACCACGGGGTTAAAAGAAGCTTTTGTTAACCATTTCATTGACAGATTGTGCACTACACCAAGATGAGTGGGATATTTGGCCAGTTTGGGTACCTCTTTTGGTATTTGAATAAAGCTGGAAAAATATTTCTATTCTAATCGTATTCTAATCGTTGTATTAGATAACACATGATTAATTTGATCAAAGCTGTATCTCCGTTATTCACATACTGCCATCCACTTTTAAAGTTACTCAACATAGGCAAGACAGAAGTCGACAAGATTGTACATCTGATTGATTTGCAGGGCTATGAATACTTCAGTGGGCAAGCATGAGAGTGATCCAATAACTATAAAGATAGCTGTGCTATCTACTATGATTTTTCACAATTTAACCGATGTTACCAAAACAAGATTGGTCCCAAGTTCGATTATCACGGATATTTTTAATGGCCCCATCGACTCAACCAGTATAATGAACCCCTGATAGCAAACTAACCACAATTGAGGTGATCACCGCCTTGCTTGTCTATTATTTTGTTGTCTGGTGGGGGGACTTTGGCTCGCAATAAGAGGTAAAAAGTCAAATTCAGATCAACCCCCGATTACTCTGGATCAACTACATGTTGTGTTGGACAAATCAATGAAATGGAGAAGGAAACAAATTGCTTCCAGCACTGTATTTCTGGCTATTTCGGAAGCCCTAACTTTTACAGAAGCTTGTTTTCCTTATAGCGTGGGAAATTCTTCTACCTATCCTAAGGAATTACAAAGGGTATTAGATCAGTGAAACATAAGTGAGAGCCTCCAACCTCTACAACATCTATCAAGCACTTGATTCGGGTGTACACGGATAATCAAATTATTAGTGTTGCTGAAGTACATCTGTTAGCAAGGGACATAATGCTGAAGTTAATCAATCAAGGGGGCAGAAAATCACTAAAAACAGACGAATCCATTGATATGCAACGTGTTCAATTGGTGAACTTGAGAATTATCAATTGCTTAAAGCTGAGATTTGAGAGCAGTGATTGCAAATTTCAATGTTTGTTCGAAATATAGTTGATCACTAATCGTCATGCTTATCATCCAAGTGAAAGTTAAGTAGTCCTTGTTGTATTGATTAATGACGATCACCTAGATGTGGGGCTTATAATTTGCCGATCCATATCAATATTTTAAGTCTCCACTTTTCGCTGATAGAGATTTGCCAACCTCGAACATCGTATTGAAAGCAAAAGAAAGATAATTCTGCCTAATTTGATAGCTACATCTGAAGCCATGATCATCCACAGGTTACCTTTTCTATGGTGTTACGCAGTTTACTTTGATCAAAAAATTATACTTTAATCAATAGTACAGGAAAGAGAGTTTTAAACATTTTTGGGAGCATTACTCAAGGCTTTCCGTGATTAGTTTCAAATTAATCGATTCGGCTAGCAATTCATCTGTCAACCTAATGTTTAAAGTTCTAATAGTCAATAAAGGGGTCTAAAGATTTCAGTCCAACACTGACCATCCCATTGACGTAGAGTAATATAAGTAGATCATAAGAAACACTTGGTGATAATGCAGCTATATAGACAGTACTCACGACTATGACGTTTCAATGTTTGTTCCAAGTAAACCGATACCTCCTAAAATTTTCAACGGCACCACAAATTTAAACCATTTAATCCTTCCCCCAAACCCTGACCAAGCGTCATTCATTCAAGTTGCTACCACCCTATGTTATTCAATAATTCAATAATAATATCAATCTAGTTGCTGACCACTACAGCACTTCTGCCAGCCAAGGATCATTAATTTCATATTTTGAAGCCAATCCACTGAACTAACTAGGATAACTAATCTATCACAGGTGACCATCGAAAGAAGATCAGTTTAGCGAAATGCGGAAACTAAAAGTGACCCCTTGACCAAAAAATGGTTATTCTTTGTTTGGATTATGTCGCCTATCACTCTATCAGTTCCACCGTGAAGGGTAAATTCATGGAGCAAGGGAGTAATATGTTTGTGTGCCCGTTTTAACGAGATATAGACCTACTACTACTATCATCCCTTTTTCAGTCTAAGGTTTCACACCCTACCTTATGAAACCCCAAGCTTACTTTGACCCTAATTGATCATTGATTGGGGTAAAAGGTAATATTCCTCGATTACAGTACAATCATCCCCACTTACTCACTCAAACTAGATTTCACAATTATTAGCCCAAATTAGTTCTATCACTAACTTATTATGAATAAGCAAGACAAAAACCTTTTAAACCGGCTTCTACTATCTTACAACTGCCGTCTAATGTTTCAACGAAACCAACTGCGGTCCACGGTCTTGGACATTTACGCCAACATTACTCACTGCAAACCTCTACTAAAGATGGTACCCAATTACAGGTGAAATTCTAAAGATTAGAGGTATCAAATTAAGAAGAAACTGCTTGATGGCGTTTCTAATACAATTGGTAGACTTCGATAGCGGCATCTTTGTCATCGAAGTTTCCATTTTCTCATTTGGCAAACTGAATCTAATTATATTGCCGTTAAACAAATTAAGAGAGTAGTGCCAATTGGCCCCCGAATTATTCCGTCGCTTTGGCTTTAAATGGCTACGGAGAGCAATTCCTTGTGGTTACAAAATTGAATATTTCAACAAATGCTCTACTTTTCGGATTTGACATCCATCAAGGTGGCAGCTAAGATGACTCCTCCACCGCCATTTTCACCCCCCCTTATACCCATTCCCAATCAACGGGTCAATCATTTTTTCTTCTCCTCATCGGCCACGGTTAGATATCATCACCTTGGCTCATCGCGCACCTCATCGCATCCATCTTGACTACCATCAACTAACCATGGAAGTTCATCGGTGTCGATTCGTGGATTACACCCCACCCACAATCCTCCTGAGTTGTTTTACTCAGTCGGGCCAATATTTCGTTGGACGTGCTAATGGCCAAATTGAGCAGTGGGATCCCAATCACTGGACTCATATCGAAACGATTCCAGGGTCGCTGACATCGCTGGTGGAAGCGTTGGTTTCCAGCGACAACCGGCTCTTTCTGATCGGTGGGTCGACCTATATTACTGAATGGGACCAAACCACGTTGCGGCCCAAGGTCAACTACGATTGTAACGCCGGGGTAATCTGGTGTATCGATGCCAACCCCAGCAATACCTCGTTGGCGGTGGGTTGTGACGACGGCCTGGTGGTGGTAGTTGATATTGAAGGTGGGGTTATAGAGCACCGGATTGTTTGCCAGCGCCAGGATGCTCGAGTGATGCTGATCAAGTGGCTCGATGATGACCACGTCGTGGGCGGTTGCGCCGATGGCCGGATTAGAGTGTGGCAGACGCTGAAACTGCTGAGAGGGAGAATAGTCAGCACCATGCGAGTGGATAAATCTAAGACCGAACTGACGATGGTATGGCTGTTGTGTGTGTTGCCCAAGCAGGGCCAGTTTGTGCTGGGGGACTCTACTGGGGCGGTTAAATTCTGGAATATCAAGCTGTACACATTGCTACAGAGCTTCAATACTCACGATGCTGATGTGCTTAGTGTGGTTGCCGATGCCGATGGCGAACGGGTATTTTCTGGCGGGGTTGACCGGAAGATTCACCAATTCACTCGATTGACGGCCAAGGGCCAATCCAAGTGGACCCATTCCTTCAATAGATTGCTTCATGCCAATGATATCCGAACCATGGCCATCCACAAAGATTGGTTGGTGCTGGGAGGAGTGGAGCGGCTGATTGTGGTGCTGCTGGTGTTGAAATTCCATGATGGCGAGTACAAAAAGTTGACGTTGGACCAGCAGTTGCTGCAGGTGGTGGTCTTTGACCAGCAATTGGCACTTTTCGCGGACCAAACTGTCAAGATTTGGCACATGGATGGGGAAACCCACAAGTTGGTGGCCAAGGTGGTGATCAAAGACGAGGAAAATATTACTGCCATTGATTTCAACGCCACTCACTTGGTGGTGGCCACCATCAACACCGTCAAAATGTTCCTCTTGACCCCCACCCAAAATAAGCTCCAAATCACAAAGTACCGGGACCCTGAATTTGACCTGGTGGCGGCGGGGGCCAAGCATGTAAAGCTCATCAAGGACAAGCTCATATTAGTTACTGCCGACGAAGAAGTGCACCAGTTTACCATTGAAGACGACAAGGTGGTGTTTGACGACGAAATTGAAATGCCGGCTCATCACCTGAACCTGACCCACGTGCAAGTGGCTCCTGATGAATCGCTGGTGGCATTTTTGAGAGGAGATGGTCAGTTGGATGTGATTGAATTGGGATCTTCCAAGGGGAGAAGAGTTACTAAGGTGGCCTTGGCCCACCAATTCACCTATTCTGCTCCCGACAAGATTGTGTTAGTCAAGGCTGATGGTGGAGTTCAAGAAGTATTCATTGGTGAAGGTATTCACTTGTTGACCGACTGGGCCAAGGACCATGCCCTGATTCCACCAAGATTTGCACTGTTGGTGCTGGACTCCCCCGTGCAAGGGTGCTTTGTGCTTGAGGATAAGTTATGGGTTTATGGTAACACCTGGTTGGTGTACTTTGATATGTTGGACGAGGCTCCTAAAAAGCAAAAGAAGCGGGCCAGAAATGGTACCGTGGTTGGTGACGAAGCCGCTGCCACTGGGTTTGGGGTCACGGAAAAGTACCGCCCCATCATTAAGGCCCTGGCGTGTGGTGACGCTTCCATGGTGGTGATTGAAAGACCATTGTTCTCTTTACCCACCACCCAAGCATTCGACTTGCCAAAGATTCAATTGTAGTCGAGTAATTACATAGACACTGATTCGATCAACCGATTGGTGACGACATAATAATATCTCCATTGACAGGTGTAGATTGAGATGATTCTAGGGAGTAGGTGTTGGTCTTAATTGAGGGTCAGTCTATCTGCCGCCACCATTAGTTGGAAATCTCGACAAGGTGAGGTTGAAATAAAGGTTTCTGGTGATAAAAATGGGGGAAGGTGGGGTTGTGTGATAACAAGTCAATTGGGTTCATGTTGGTATTTAATCTTCTAGACTGCAATATTACATCAAATTGTTGTTTAGAGTTGAATATATTTTGATCGTAAAGTGGATGAGATTGGTCGGTGGTAGTTCTTTTGCTTTCGTTGTAGCTATGAACACATCTATTACTTCTACAACGTTGTTTGTGATTGACCGTTAAATCAGATGATAGCAGCAATACCCTCGGAAAATTATGGGTTTCGAAGAAGAGCCCATTACCATAAATCTCCATTGAGTTTAAGAATCAAAAACTTTGACATATAAGAAGGTAAATGATCAATGGACGGTTGATTGTAAGCTACTCCGACGAGGTGGTTCAGGAAATATAGTAACACTTTTCTATGTTGGAAGTGGTAAATTTTATTCTCAACATTTCGATTTTCAACTTGTCTCGGTGATGATAATTAGGCATTTAATGATCAGTGCCTTGAATAAGAGTCCCTAAATACATTATTGTTCAGGTCTTTTGCTTATTTAACAATTTTCAGGATTAATCCACACAAATTATCTATAATATTCACATCTGATATTGATAATTGTAGGTTAAACGAATTGCGGAAAGATTATACCTTTCCACCCACAAATATAAAGAGCTAAGAGTGACTTCCGAATATATTTGAATTCACCCATAATTTCCATTGATATTTGAAAAATTCGTATCCACTTTTTTTATCAAAAGTTTTTACTTATCTACATTTGCAAGAAAGTTTTCAAATTTTACAGATTTTGACAAATATAAAACACAACCAAAACATCGTCTCTTTCCACCTACCACCTTTCCTCCAACATCTCTCCTCTTCATTCAGCCTTTGACAACCGTTTGCCAGTACCATATTCTTTAACCTTCCTTGAGCCACATCATGTCACGTGCGTTATCTTCTATCACTTGACATGCGCCGCATATCAACCTCACCTAACCACACCACTCTAACCACCACCCACCAGCCTACACCCCCAAAAATGTGTCGGTTTATGATTTACAAGGGACGAGAGCCCATGGTCCTTTCAGATCTCCTCACCAAGCCTGCTCATTCCATCATCAACCAGCTGTTTGACCTGAGACTACGGCTTGATATGAGAAACCCCATCAATGGCGATGGGTTTGGCGTAGGATACTACACCACCACTGGAGAATTGACTCCCTGTTTATTCAAAGCAATCACTCCCGCGTGGAATAATGTCAACCTTAATAACTTGTCCCATCTGACGGAACTGCTGTTGGTATTTGGCCACGTCCGGGCCCTGACTCATGGCATTCTCGCCGAAACCAATTGCCACCCATTTTCCTACGGAAAAATTATGTTTATGCACAATGGGGGGGTGTCAGGATTTGATAAGATCAAGCGCAAGTTAATCAACCACATCGATGATCGGTTCTTTCTCTTTATCCAGGGACTGACGGACTCGGAGTGTATTTTTGCATTATACTTGGATACATTGGATAAAATGGGGTACAATCCCGATGACATGACGGTAGAATTGTCCCATAAAGTGTTAAAGGAAGCGATGCTCAAGACAGTAGACTTAGTGAAGCAATGGCAGTGTGCGGTGACGCTGGAGCCTCTGCTTTTGAATTTGGCAGTCACCGACGGTGAAGCAATTGTAATTTGTCGCTACATTACTCTGGAAACTGAGGAGGCAGCCTCGCTCCATTTTTCAACCGGACTGCGGTTCTTTGAGTATGAGCCAGGGTTGTTCAAGATGGAGAGACTCAACCGGAGCCAGGATGTCATCTTTGTTGCCCTGGAACCTCTTACTTTTGAACGGGGGGATTGGATCTGTGTACCTACCAATACCGTAATTACTATCACCAAGTGCAATACGGTATTGATGTACCCCATCATTGATGAGTTTTATAATGAGAGGGAGAGAAGCCTGGACTTTGCCAAGTCCAAGGGTCTTATGGGAGGGGTTCCCACTACTAAGGATGCACCCAAGGAAGAGTCGTTGGTGCCTCCTTTGGAAATGGAGGGCCGCATCAGAACTGAAGTGTTGTAGTGAAGGAAGAATTAATGTATAAAGAATAGACAAAATGGGCATTGGAGAAATATAAAGGGTTTTATGGGGGATTAGAAGTAGGTGATAAATATTGGAAGAAAAGGTAAACACTTAATTTAACGTAGGAGATAATAATCAAAGTATGTTTTGGATTGTTCAATTTTGGTAAAATTATATCTACCAGATGGTAACTATCACCTTGGATAACGTCAAAGGGGGCTAAACATCTGACACCTTAACCACTGCATCACCCTACTGGTTGTCTCCATCCATCAATCTACACTAACTTCAAGAGCAGCACGAGAACCAAGTCTTTGGCGTCTGTTTATGTCAATCTAAATATCAAAAGCACCCAATTTCCTTCTGTTGGTGTGATTTATAGTTACCCTCATAATACTCATGCATTATCAATGGCTGCAAATCTGTTATGAACCCTTTTTGGTGATCCTCACTCACCAGCCACATGCTATCAGCAGTGTTTGCTCTGTTCTTCCTCTTTGGCCTCATCAATAATGTACTCTATGTCATTATTCTATCGGCAGCAATAGACCTTGTTGGTCAGTCTACCCCCAAGGCAGCGGTTCTTCTTGCCAACATCATCCCCAGTTTCACCATCAAGATGGCCACACCGTTCTTTATTCATAGGGTGAGCTATCCCTACAGGGTGGCATGTTTGGTGGCCCTTCTGTTTGTGGGAATGGTAATTATCTCATTAACGGGGACGGTTTCCCCCAAGATTTTGGGGATTGTCCTTGCCAGCTTGGCCCTGGGGCTAGGAGAGGTGAGCTTTCTTCAATTGACCCATTATTACCCAGGAACCGAGGCAATCGGGGGGTTTTCGTCGGGTACAGGAATGGCAGGACTTTTTGGTAGCGGTTACTACTTGTTTTTCACCAATATCTGTCATATCGAGAGTTGGGTGGTACTTTTGGTGTCGTCGTTGATGCCGTTTATGTTGGTGTTTATTTACCATAAACTCTTGCCTGCCGGGTCCGCTCCCGATGTGGACCAGCCCGAGTGGACTCAAGTTAAGCTGGGGGTACTTGACCATGCCCGGACGACGTTAAAGCGGATCAAGCCGTTGGTCCGGCCCTATATGCTCCCATTGGCACTGGTATACCTTTTTGAGTATACCATTAACCAGGGAGTGAGCCCCACCTTGCTTTTTCCTCTCGATCAAGTGCCCCAGTTCCTTATTCGGAGCTATCGGGACATGTACGTGGTGTATGGTTTTCTTTACCAGCTTGGGGTGTTTATATCTCGACTGTCGGCGACGTTTGGGGTACGTATCCACCACTTGGAATTGATGGCAGGGCTCCAGGGAGTGAATCTTGGGTTGTGTGTGGTTCAACTGATGCTCTTTACCGTGCCTTTCCCCAATATTTACCTTTTATTTTTGCTTATGGTGTATGAGGGCCTTTTGGGAGGGTTTGCCTATATCAATACGTTTGTTAGGGTTAGTGAAGAGAGTAGCGACGACGACAGGGAGTTTAACATGGGTGCTGTGTCTATGAGTGATAGCTTGGGGATTGTGGTGGCGGGTATGGTTAACTGGCGGGTAGAAACTATGCTTTGTGGGTGGCAGGTGGGACATGGGCGCCAGTGGTGTAAGGGAGATTTGGGGTGAATGTCACCGTATTTGGGGGTGGTATTTTCTCAACTATCATTTAATGTCATCAGTTAAAGAAACTCAGAGAGAAAGTAGCGTTGGTGGATACACCGACTCTACTTGTTCTACTGGGTATATAAGAGGTCTTATAAACTGGGCAATTTGGTACTCTGGTGACTAAATTGTCTCATGAAGTCCGGGTTAAATAAATACGTCATAGGTTGAGCTAACATTTGAAGTAGATTGAATGTTGGTTTATTTCTAGAGAAATGAATAAAGTTGAGATTTGTGTTGTAGTTTTAGGTTGATTAGGGGTTGTAACCGGGAAGTTGGTTTTGTAGTTTTAGGTCAATTAAGAGGTTATCAACAAAAGCATTATTTTGTACCATTAGGTGAATTGGGGATTCATAACTGTGACCTTGGAGGTGTGCCTTGGGTTAATTTGAGAGGTGCAACCAAGAGGTCAGCTCTGTCACATTAACTGGTATGGGAGAATGTAACCAAGTTTCTTTTGTCAATTTTGGTGGATTGGGAGGTTCGCCACCGAGAGGTTTGTTCTATACCATCAGCTAGATTGGGAATTATGTAACTGTTAGCTTGGAACTGTAGCATCTAGTGAATTGGGTCCTTATTACTGTGACCTTAGAATTGTACCCATAGAGATTAAAACTAAATTATTCGGTCGTATAATATGGGAAACAACTCCACCATGACTCTCATTGTTTATTATGCCATCTATAAATACGACAGTTAACTCTTCGATGCCGATCGGGTTAATGTATGGTCATTATCATCATCATCATCAGCGTCATCATCATCACTCGACGATGTCAGCTCCTCCAGACTGAGGTCTTCGGGAGGTGGGGTCGGGCTCAGTTTTAACGTGCCCAGAGCATCATATAAGCTCAGCTCTCGCTTATACAGCATTCCATCATCATTAGGATCTTCATAGTCATCATCATCATCAAATGCCAACCCCAGATCCAGTTGTAACGACCCGGTAGACGAAAGCTCCAGCATATAATTGCGAAAGTGTTGGTCCTCATCAAAGTACCCCGACTCCAGCGCCGCTTTGGGGTCGTGTTCGTCGTCATTGTCACCATCATCATCATCATCATCGTCATACTTGTCAAACACCAACTCGGTCTTAACCTCCTCGATGATCTCGCCCAACCCTTCCTCAAAGGTATGATCGTCCTCATCACCATCATCTTCTTCGTCATCGTCACCACCAAGAATGGCGTTGTACTTTTCCCGGGTGTCGTACAACACGTTATTTACATAGTCCTCCCATTGGGGTTCCTCAACCTTGGCATCAATGAGCTCACTCAATGTGTTGGCAGGGTAGAGTTGAATAAACTTGACTACTTCTTCAGCAATGAGGGTCAAGTGCCCCATGAACCCGAGCCGGAGACCATTGTGCAGACTTTCATAATCGGTACACAACCGTTGGCCCTCAATAATGTGGTTGGTGATGTTTCCCAAGTGGAACAAGTCAATGGCAAGAAACTTGTTAAAGCCAATGTCCATCAGTCCATTGAGTACTTGTTGGACAATGTCAAACACCACATTGTGGAGAAAGTTATTCCAAGGGAACTTGAAGAACATTGCCAAAATATTGGAAATTATTTGAGTGTCAAAGAGAGCAATCTTGAGGTAATCACCCACCACGGGGTTGGCTCTAATTTGTTCTTCAGAGAGGTTAGCTGACAGGGAGGTTTGGGAGTCGTTGGCATCATCGATGGTTTGTTCGATGGTGGTTTGAGTATCATCGTTGTTAAAAGAATCATTATTGAATGAATCGATGGTGTCGTTTGCAGTTGATTCTTCGGTGGAGTTTACGTCGTTGTCGTCCTTTTCCTTTTCGTCCTTTTCGTCCTTTTCCCCTTCCTTTTCATCCTTCTCCTTCTCTCCTTCACCCTCACCCTCCCCTTCCTTTTCCTCTCCTTCATCAGCAGGCAATAAAATGATCTCATTGTACTTGAAACTAACAGGATCAACCTCCTTCATCCGCCGGCGAACTTCATCCCGCTTTTCCACCGCTTCATATCCCTTAGCTTCATTCAATAACAGCATATTCAGACAGTGCAATAATTCTGCCACCAATTCACATGTCTTGAACCTCTCAAACCCAAGCGGTTCAATCTCACCAAATGGTGTCCGCAACTTATCGCGATGAGCCTCACTATCCATCAATAATTGATTAAACTGATCAATTTTAGAGCCAAACACCTGAAGAAGGTGACCGAGATAGATGGGATCACGGCCAGTAGGAGGGTGGGAGTCCAAAGTAATGTAAAGCACTGGCAAAATGTCATAATCGGAATTATTCTTACGGATAATCTCAATGATGATGCCAACGCCATTAGCCAAGGCATACCCCCCCTTTAACATAATGGCACATAACCGTTCCATCATTGGTTTCAGCACCAACTCCCTCGTCAATTCATTGGGACCAATGGTGGTGGAATCAGTGGTCAGATTGGCGGAAATAGTGATCAATGCCTTAAGGAAATCAGCCGCCAGTGATTGGCGCACAAGCGCCTCGGTGGCATCCTCATCATCAGCAATATCCAATGCCTCTATCAACCGACCAATCAATTGCTGTTGCTGCAAAAAGTCAATGATGCCAGTCAGATTGTCGGGCTTGTCGGTCAGAATCAATTTGAGAAGGAAATCCATCAAAGGAGGGTTGGACAAGTGATTAATGAACTTTTCCACCAAGTTCAGTTGCTCGTCGACGAGATAATTGATCATCTCGTCGCACTTCATATCAAGCAAATGCTCCATGATTTTCATAAAGTAGGTCAGACAGTTAATCAGCAAGGGTTCCTTGGACTCTAGTAACAGCCATAACTTGGTCAAATTAGCGTACAGCTCCATCACGGTATCGGTGAGCAGCCACACATCTGCACTAAGAATCTCAGCAGCAATAGTGGCCCGACGAGTGGCCCGGTCTTCACCCGTTTCCTCCCGCTTTTCATCATTGTCATTGTCATCATCATCGTCGTCATCATCTTTATCCTCGTCCTTGGTGTCAGCACTAATCTTAATATCCCCCAGCACCTCACCCACGCTATGATTGCCTTCAGTAATTACCAAGTCCACCAAAGTAGCAAGCACCACCTCCTTGCGGAGAAACTCCAATAATGGGGGGTTGTTCAGTAACAACTCCTGTACCAAGTCGGGTTCGTCCATCAACTGGAGAAGAAACCGGTAACGGTCCTCGTCCAGATAGGGGGTATATGCTTCCAAGAGCATGGTAACATTGGATAATGAGGAGAACCCATTCGAGAACTTCCAAAACAGCCCAGCCATCGAGGTTAACCGTCGTTTGCTGGGGGAGTGTGATGGAAGGATTTTCTTGGGCGGCGCGACGAAAATCTCTTGGACCCTGCCAACAAGCTGGGGGTGGGGAGGATGAGAGAAGAGAGAGGAAAGAGGGGGAAGAGAGGGAGAGGGAGAGGAAGAGGAAGAGGGGGGGAGTGGTGGATAGTATTTAAGAATAGCAGGGGGGCAGTGGTTGATAAGAGAGGTGGATAAGTTGGTAGTGGTAGGATGCGTAGTATATTTTGTTGGCCACGTTGAAACAGATGTGTAGAAGAAAGAAATATGAAAGAAAAGAAAGTGGAAAAAGTTAAAACAAATTGAACGAATTGAATGGATCGGTAATTTTTTCCATTTGTTGGTAAATGAGCTTAGGAAATGAGTTCAAGAGTCGATGGTGGTGAAGATCGGAGGTTTAGAGTTTGATCAAACCTAGAAAAAAGGTACCATTTGATGCACGGCGGTATTGAATTGGGCGAGAGGAGAGAGTAGAGGGAGTAGAGAGTATATAAGACGCTCACATGATTGGTTAGAGAACAAGTGTTGCAATACATGGAGTGATGAGTTAATATGAATTAGGTTAAATTAGGAAATGATGAAAATGAGGCCCTATCGGAGTATTGCGGTAGAAAGAATGGAACCATGAAAAATTGATAAATAAATAGAGAAAAAGTACCGAATACCATGATGTGGTAAAGTAAGATTATTTGAAATGATAGTTTTGAACAGATGATTCAATCTAAATAGAATCTTAAAAATAGAAAGTCGTCTTAACATAATTTAATAAAAGTAGTGTAAACCATCGAAAATAGTCTTGTAGTGACCTAGTTTACACCACTGCGTTTACCGCTATGTTGAGGAAAATTCAATACTTTCGCCCCATCCTTTACTCATTACCTACTAACCACATTATTGACAACTTTTCCACCTCATAGGTCTTCCCTTGGGAAGAAGTATGTCCTCGCACTCTATATGAAAGTGCCAATATCCACCAGCCAAACCCCACTGATAAATTGCCAACCTCAACTCATCAAACTTGTCCCGATCCCTACAAACACTAAATACCCTTTTTACTGTCGCCCATTCACTTCACTCTCCCACCACCCCCATTTCCCTCTCTTCCCATCCCCATAATACGCGCGAAAAATTTATCACCAAACCATCAAATTTAACTTCACTTCCCACCCTCCCCAACCCCACCCTCGACTATGTTCGCTACCATCAAAAGAACAGCTACCCCCTGGGGTCGCCGGTTTGCTTCAGACCTCACCGCCCTCAAGTTAAACTCGAACGGATCCCAACACTTGTACGCCGTATTCAAACTCCACAACATGCCCTACCTCGTCACCAAAGGCGACAAGGTCTACCTCCCATTCAAATTGAAAAATGCCGCCGTGGGGGACTCCCTCAAATTGAACAACGTCACCACTTTGGGCTCCCCCGATTATACCTACAACAATGATGAAGGCATCGATCCATCATTATACCTGCTCACCGCTAGTGTGGTGGAAATCACTCGCGAACCTTACCGTGAAGTTACTCGTAAGAAGCAACGGTGTCGGAGAATCAAGACGTTCCCTGTGGAACCCTTCCAAACCGTCTTGTCTATTAGCGAATTGAAGTTGAATTAGACCACCACATCAGATTGGCGTGGACGTCCAATCTTGTATATATATTAGTCCTAGCATGTATTTTATAATAACTTTTCCGACAAGTAGGCCTTGGCTCGGTTTTCCCACGCCAAGAGTTGACGCTGGATTCCATTAAACCGGCCCGATCCCTTTAGTATTGCTTCTTCCTCGGTATCAACGACATTATACTGTTCTTCGATGCGTAATTGCTTCAAGAGAGCCTTAGTGAATGATACCATTACCAAAGTAAAGTAGACGCGAGCGGCCATAAATGCCAAGGTACCAATTGCGGTGAAGAAGATCTCTCTAGTGGCCAGGAGGGATTGACCCAGGGGGACTGCGGCGGCGGTGGTAGCGGCGGCGGCAGCAATGGTGGAAGCAGCGGTAGCGGCTTTGGCAGTGGCAGCAGAAGCGGCTTTAGTGGAGGCAGCGGTAGCGGCTTTAGTGGCGGCAGAGACAGTAGCAATAGCCCCACTACCAGATGCCTTGATTATTGAATTGGTAGCGACGGCAATACCACTGCCACTAATCAAAGAACTAATAGATCCAACCTCATCATAAGCTCGTTTCTGAACCACCTCTTCATTGGTAAACCAAAATACAACAAAATATAACGTGTAAACCATTCCAATCACCGTATCCCATAAATAGACCAAACAGGCCAAAGCAAACTTCCGCCCATTCTGTGGCTTCTGCTTTATACTTGCAAGGGCAATGATATAGAACGGAATACAAAAGAGCTCCATTACATTATAAAGCCATTGCAAAAAAGTAATAGGGTGACCAGTAATGATGGAAAGAAACCCATAAAACCCGGCGGCCTTGTTAAGGATGGAGATTCCCAACACCACCTCCACGCCAATATATAGAGGGATCAACCCGAGAAACGTCTACGGTTAGTAATGCCGGACCACTGCCTTGGGGATCACATACCTTGGGGAGAAAATACGTTAAATACATGGTGGAGTGTTGACACGGTCGCACTGATGGTAATGGTGAGCCTCACGTTTGCGGCCCCGCGATGAGATTATCTCATCGGTACTACCATGGACTCTAATGAAGGTATTTTAGAGCAATTCGAAAAAGTTTCATTGAAGGGAGCCAAGATTACCAAGGATAAGGCCAATCGGGCCACGGTGGAGCAGGTGTTGGATCCTCGAACCATGAATTTCCTCAAAAAAATCGTCAACAAGGGAGTGATTTCGGGGATCAATGGGTGTATTTCTACCGGGAAGGAAGCCAATGTTTATGAGGCTACTAATGATGAAACGGGTAAGGAGTATGCCGTAAAGATCTATAAAACTTCGATCCTTGTGTTTAAAGATCGTGAGCGTTATGTCGATGGTGAATACAGATTTCGCAACCAAAAGAACCAGAGCAATCCGAGAAAAATGGTAAAACTTTGGGCGGAAAAAGAATTTAGAAATCTTCGGAGACTTTATAATAATGGTATTCCCTGTCCTGAACCGGTGGAATTACGTTCTCATGTATTGGTGATGGATTATCTCACCAAAGGGGAGGGACAACCTTCGCCAAAGTTAAAGGATCACCCATTTAAAGATGAAGACGAATTTAAACATTACTACCATGTTATGCTCATGTATATGCGGCGGATGTATCAAGTATGCCGGCTAGTTCATGCCGATTTACTGGAATATAATTCCATCGTCCATAACGATAAACTTTATATCATTGATGTGTCTCAAAGCGTGGAACCAGAACATCCCATGGCACTTGACTTTCTTCGTATGGATATTAAGAATGTCAATGATTACTTTAATCGCAAGATTAAGGTCCATCCTGAACGTCTTATTTTTAAATTTATCGTTGAAGAAAAGCTCGAAGATGATGAAGCGGTCATGTTTGATTATCTTAGCGCCATGCCATTAAAGGAAACTCATGATGATGAGGTTGAAGATGAAGTGTTCCGCTCTCTTCATTTTGTTCGAACCTTGAATGCTTTAGAGGAACGAGACTTTGAAAAATTCCAACAAGGTAAAGTTGATGCATTTGATCTTGTCCGTAGTGACGATGATAGTGATAGTGACAGTGATGGCGACAGTGATGATAGTAATTCCGACTCCGCTGACACCGATTCCGACTCTGATGCCGATTCCGATGCTGACATCAACTCCGACTCCGACTCCGATGATACCCCCAAATTAAAGGGGAAAAAGTACGAAGACAAGGATGAAAAAAAGGCAAGAAAAGAAGCAGTAAAACTTGCAAAGGCAGAAAAACGCAAAACCAAAATGAAAAAACACATCAAAAAGAAAATTGTCGCCAAAAGAAAAACCGGCAAATGAACAGGACAAAACAAAATTCATTACTATAAATCAGTCAGATAAAAGTGTCCATACGTGACACGGGCAACTCGAAACACCCCATAACAAAATGAAACCCCAACCACAACCATAATTAGCACAATCGCCGCCAAAAGTAACGAATAAATGACATATTCTGCCGCCGAATAGTCGGCCATGTCCGTGGGAATAAAATTGTCATTATACTCCCGTCTCTTTTGTAAGAGGCGGTAAAGTTCCCGCTGATCATTGGTTGTCATTTCTGATAACATCTTGTCTAACTTTACCGTTGAAACCATTATTGGAGAGGGTGAATCTATCTACGGATGTCCCCTATGTTTATATAGGGCCCCAGCACCTTTAGGCAGGGCCACGTTGGACCCTAATATCCCCGTAACTATCTCACTGGTTCTAGCGTTAATTAGCGTTGGTTGGCGTAGTGAGAGAGGGTAGCGCCGTGGAAATTTCATCCCACCGCACAATCATGGGTGTCACCCAGTTTTCCAAGGACTATCCAGGTACGCTAACCCGTTTAACCTTTGTGTAACCGCCTAACTAACCTTAGAACTACTTGATGCCATTAACGACTGTGTCTCTGTCACCGATCTCCGCCAGTTGACCGCCGCAGTTGCTCAGGTTATCACCACCCTCGAGCCCGACATTGCTAATGCTCCCAAGTATGAGCAAGAGAAAATCCACGACCAGGTGAAGCAACTTCGGCTCGCCCTCGACGCTAAACGACGCCAATTGACTCCTAACCGGTTTGCCTTTGTTGGCGAGCCCCAATTTGCCCCTATCTCTCTCGGGGTACCTGGGCCTGATACCGCTGGCGCAGACACCGCTGGCGCAGACACCCCTGCCACAAACACTACCGCCGCAGACGCCGTAGGCGCCGCACCTCCGACTCCTCAAGTGACCCCAACGGAGGGGAAGCACCAGGGCCCCCTAGTTAACACTATAGTCACGATAACTGAACCCGGCAAGCATGTAGTAGTGACGGGGGTGCGGGGGTCTGCAGTGACCATCAAAGCAGCATCAATCAACCTTTCCCAAGTGACTCGGTCAATCGTTACCATAAATGTCGATGGTCCCTTGATTGTAAATAACGCACAATATGGGGTGGTTATCGTCGGCAAAGCCCATCAGCTCCGACTCCACCACCTCACTAACGTGATTATTATTTTATCCCCCGCAGCTCCGTCGCGGGTGATAATGGAAGGATGCCACCTGGTTGCTATCACCACCACCGATAACCGAAATTTTGACGTCGACGACTTTGACTGGCCCCGAGGAGATAGTGCTAGTCCTAATTGGTCACGGATACTGGAGGAGGTTAGGGACAAGGTAGTGGCTAAGATTGGTGGTATTCTCGAGGTTAACGCGACGGCCGCCACCGCCGCCAGCAGCGCTGCCGCTGCCGCCGCTGCCGCCACTGATGGCGCTGATGGCGCTGGCGTCGATGATCCTCTCGGAGTTGAATCCGTCGTATTCACCATATTGGACCATTCGATCGTACCTGAATGCACTAAGCAAAATACGAATCAACTTTCCTAATTGGGACCCTCCGATAACCGACAATACCCGAGACGGAGTTGTGAACCGGGGCCGACCTCGACCTATAAAAGCAACGAAGTATTCACCAGAACCCCACCAACCATGGCTCCAACTAGATCCCTGACTCCTCCGCCATCTTCGTCGTTTGACCTTTCCCAGGCGCTGTCGGCCAACCATATCCCTTTGGGACAATACTTGTTCTTGCGGATTTGTCAGGCCAACCCCAAACTCAGAACGATGTTTGGTATCCCCGGCGACTTTAACTTGAACTTGTTGGAACACTTGTACTCTAGGCCCATTGAGGAAAAGGGTATTAAACTTGTCAATTTGTGTAACGAATTGAATGCGGCCTATACCGCCGATGGTTACGCTCGGGCCATTGAAGGGCTTTCAGTGTTGATCACTACATTTGGCGTGGGGGAATTACTGGCGATTAATGGTATTGCTGGGTCGTTTGCTGAGTTTGTCCCCGTGCTTCACATTGTTGGTACTACTCTGACTCGTCAACAACTGTTTAGTGATGATCAACAAATTATAAACCATCACCACTTGATTCAAAACCGTGATCCCTTGAGGCAGCCCGACCATGACGTCTATTTAAAGATGGCCAGCCACGTTTCGGTGGCTAGCGAAAAGTTGATGGTTTCGGATGTTAACCTGGGGGAAATCTATTCCAAGATTGACCGGGTCTTACGTACGATTCTCCAGGAGAGTCGTCCTGGTTATTTATTCATTCCCAGTGATCTTCCTGATATGATTGTTGATCGGCGGATGTTGGAGCTCCCATTTAATGTGTTTGGTGAGCCCGTCCAACCAGTGTTGGACGATGTTGCCAATGTTATTTTGCGCAAGTTATACCTGGCCAAGTCTCCAGCAGTATTATCCGATGCATTAACGGCACGGTTTGGCCACACCAAGTTGGTTCAACTGTTTGTGGACAAGTTGCCATCCAACTTACGGTTGTTTTCCACCAATATGGCGAGAAATATTGATGAAACCATGCCAAACTTTGTTGGGTGTTACTATGGGGTGGGACTGCCGTCCCAGCAAATTTCGTGGGAGTTACAATCCAATACCGACTTTTTGTTGCATTTGGGCTACTTTGATGGTGAAACTAATACTGCTGGCTACCTGATGGACTTTAGTAACATTCAGGATAAGATCCTCATTCACCCTGATTACTTGATCATTGACGGTTGGCTTCATTCTCTTTACAAGGGAGGTAAGCGGTTATTTAGCATGGGCCAATTGTTACAAAAGTTGGTTGATACCGTTGACGCCACTAAATTCACTGAAATTGAAACCAAGTCATGGTATTCTTACAAGGGAGATCCATTGCACCGGCCTTCTGAAACAGACAGTGCCTTTGTGCCCCAAACTAAACTTGTTGATGCCGTTAGCAAATGTATTGGTGACAATGATGTGTTGGTGGTGGAAACGTGCTCATTCCAATTTGCTATGCCCGACGTTCGTTTGGCCAAGGGAGTTCAATACATTACCCAATGCTTCTATGGTTCGATTGGCTACGCTCTTCCCGCCACTTTGGGGGTGACCTTTGCCGTTAACGACTTGGGTCACACTGATCGGCGCATCTGGTTATTGGAAGGGGATGGCTCGGCTCAAATGACGGTACAAGAATTATCGACTTATCTCAGATATGCCGATGTCCTTAAGGTTAACCCCACCATTTTCCTTATTAACAATTCGGGCTATACCGTCGAACGGTTGATTAATGGCCCTACTAGATCATATAATGATATTCAGTCCACCTGGCAGTGGTCCAAGCTCTTGCAAATGTTTGGTGATGAAGAAAAGAAGCAACACCATAGTTCAATTGTAAAGAATGTTGCCGAATTTGATCAATGGTTCCAAGATGAGCAATATGATGGCAAGTTGAACTTGGTGGATGTTAGGGCGGGCAAGATGGACGTTTCTGAACGGTTCTTGTCTCTTTTCATGAAAAAGTAGATTAGGGATTAATGGTTAATGAGATGTTATGAAGTATTAATGTTAGTGAAATGAAAAAGGGTCGTGGAGATGGTTACGATTTTGACCAATCAATTAAAAACCCAAATGTTTTGCAGGATATAATCCAGTGTGCCATGGCAATGATCTAAATGTCGCCCTTGTGACCATAGAAACATTGATATCCGATTTATGCCAACAAACAATAAACATAGTGTTGATGGAATGAATCTTTGGAAATAATAAAAGTCGAAAAGTCCAAAGACCAAAATAAATGAGTAGTAGCTTACCACATCAAACATTTACATAAATCAGTAGTTGCTTGCATCTGCAATCCATCATTGCTTACATCAGTGATCAGTCTATACTTGCATCTTCCACTAGTGTTTACTTGTACTAGTTGGTTGCTTGCATCAGGATGTGCATGTCTCAGTCAATACTTGCATCAACACCAGTTGCATGAATATTCAGTTATTCCACTTGATTACACCATTTTGCTTATACTAATTGGTACCTCCCGCTTTAATGTTAAGCCGCGGATTACCATCAGTCTTGATGATTATGGCTTAAAGTCAACACCGTTAATTCAGAGTTACGAAATGTTTTAATTCATCGTAACACTAATCAGGTAACTTCCCCAATTCAATTGTGGCCTACTAATGTTGAACTTTTCACATTAGAAAAATGTAAGTTGCAGTTCAATTGAAAAGGAATCAGTTGACACAATTCTTTTTGCTGATCAACTTTTCGAACTCGAAATTATAAAAATGTCAGGACGAAATTGATAAAGGTGGTTAAATTGCAAAGTATCAGTTTGGAACCCAAGGCATTATCATAGTTGCAAATTCCTAAAAATGTTAGTCAAATTAATCTAACAAACTCAACCATCTCCAATCCCCCGTCCCCTCCCCAGCATTTCTTCCTTTGTATTACTAAGTTGACAATCTCATACTACATATCATGGTTTTAGCGATGACAGCACTATCTATCAAGTGACAACTCAAGAGTACAAGTCATCGTCATCATTGGCTTCAAACGCAGCTTGGCCTTGCGCTTGTTGTTGTTGTTGTTGTTGGTCATCACCTTCAGCAAATCTAAAATTGGAAAATTGACCTCTAGATGATTGCAATTGTTGGGCATAAGCTTCGTATCTTCTCAATTCCGCTTCGGAAACCGAACGCTTGGCCGTCTTCATGGCTTCTTCAAAGTGAGCTCTGGTAATGTAGGGAACGGGATCAGCTTCTTCACCCATATCGACATCACCTTCGCCTTCACCTTCAGCAGCTCCAGCCGCTTCACGTTCCTTCTTGGCCTTGATAGAAGCTTCAATGGAGTCCTTAATGGCAAACTTGGCCAGACGTTGGACAATGTAGGATAAATCGGCCCCCAGGAATCCCTTGGTAATCTTGGCAATCTCGTTCAAATCCAATCCCGGTTCCAAAGGAGTATTTCTCAATTGGGCTTGCAAGATGGACAATCTCGCGGGCTCATCGGGCAAAGGCACGTAGATCAATTGATCCAATCTCCCGGGTCTAAGCAAGGCCGGGTCGATTTGATCAGGCCGGTTGGTGGCACCAATGACAAACACATTCTTCTTGGCGTTCATCCCGTCCATTTCCGTCAACAATTGGTTAACCACCCGGTCCAGGGCACCACCAGCATCGCCGTGGCCGCCGCCTCTAGCCTTGGCAATCGAATCCAATTCATCGAGGAACACCACCGTGGGAGCGGCGGCTCTGGCCTTGTCGAAAATGTCCCGGATATTCGATTCGGATTCACCATACCACATCGACAAGAGTTCGGGACCCTTGACGGAGATAAAGTTGGCCGACACTTCGGTGGCCACAGCCTTGGCCAAAAGGGTCTTCCCGGTACCGGGGGGGCCAAAGAATAAAACCCCCTTGGAAGGAGCAA
Organism: Diutina siamensis; assembly: GCA_030580155.1. Classification (NCBI taxonomy): domain Eukaryota; kingdom Fungi; phylum Ascomycota; class Pichiomycetes; order Serinales; family Debaryomycetaceae; genus Diutina; species Diutina siamensis. The sequence goes on from JAKTSK010000036.1 coordinate 62,408, forward strand.
GACCAAACTTTTGGTATTGTTCGGGATGCAACACGGGATATTCCACCGTTTCCTTGAGTTCGTTCTTGATGCCATCGAGACCACCAATGTCGTCCCAGGTGACATTGACGTTTTCCACAACCGTTTCCCGCAACGCCAGTGGATTGGAGTTGCCAAGAGCAAACCGGAAGTTGTCCATGGTTACTCCCAACGAGTCCAACACTTCGACATCGATGGTGTCCTCGTCGAGATCGATCAAGTCCATCTTTTCCCGGATTTGTTGCATGGCGGCTTCCAGACACAACAGGGCAATATCGGCCCCAACAAACCCGTGAGTTTCCAGGGCAATCGATTCCAAATCGACATCGTCGGCGAGCTTCATGTTTTTGGTGTGAATACGGAGAATTTCCAACCGGCCTTCAGCGTCAGGCACCCCAATGTCGACTTCCCGGTCAAACCGACCAAACCGTCTCAACGCCGGGTCAATCGAGTTGGGTCGATTGGTGGCAGCAATCACCACCACATTCAGCCGGGCCTTCATCCCATCCATAAGCGTCAACAATTGCGACACCACCCGTCTTTCCACTTCCCCATTGGTCTTATCTCTCTTGGGAGCAATCGAGTCAATTTCATCGATAAAAATAATCGCAGGCAGGTTCTTTTCCGCTTCTTCAAACGCCTTTCTCAAGTTCAGTTCCGATTCCCCTGCCATCTTTGACATGATTTCGGGACCATTGATCAAAAAGAAAAACGCCCCCGTTTCGTTGGCTACCGCCCGGGCCATGATGGTCTTACCGGTACCGGGGGGACCATACATCAACACCCCTCTGGGGGGTTTGATCCCAATCAGCTTGAATAATTGAGGGTGACGTAATGGCAATTCCACCAATTCTCTGATTTGTGCCATTTGCTTCTTGCACCCCCCAATATCATCATAACCAACTTCATTGAGGGTCAGGTCTTCATCCTCCCGGTTGAGGGGCTCACCCTCACAGTGGATGATAGTGTCCTGGGCAACAATGGCAATGTCCTCGGGGTCAACCTCCACCACCTTGAATTCCACTTGTCTCATCCCCCCTCTCACCGTGAACAAGTCGCCCTTGCGCACGGGACGGTAGGCCTCAACAAAGTACGGCTTCAAGTACAGGTCAAACAACGACCCCGTCAACCCTTCCACCGTGTCAGCCAATGGCAACACCAGGATCCGGTTGGCATATTTGATATCGGGACAAGGGTGCACAGTGACAATATCCCCCAACTTGACCCGTAAATTGTTACGAACCACCCGGTTGATTCTAGCCACCCCATCCTCCATATCGTCATCAGCAAGGGCAATCAACACCGTGTCCTTTCTCATCTTACCCTTGACCAACACCGTGTCCCCTCTAAACAATTGCAACTGTTCCATAGTATTCAGGGACATGGTGATAATCGAGTTGTCGTCATTGGTGGCATCATCCACCAACAAGGCATTTTCCTTCTTCTTACGGCGAAGAATGGCAGTGGCCGTCTTGTCTTCCGCCTGGTGTTCCCCCAGGGCATCGACAATTGGCTTCTTATCGTCGTCCTTGGCCATAGTGATCGGTGAGTGGTGAGGGAGGCGAGCCCTATATATATTTGCCACCCTGTGCGAGGGTGGGGTCCGGCATATGGACGGGGGGAAATCAGATATTCCATTACCTTCTAGGACAAGAGGGCCAAAGGGGCAAGGCTGGGGAATGGTGGGGTGTCGATGGGATTGATGTCTGGGGTTTGATCCACTTGGTTCTCTGGTTGGTACCGTGCCATTGGCGACGTTTGGTTACCTCGGGTCACGTGAGAGCAATCGCTATCCTAGCATCGCCATGGTTAACGCCGTCGTCGATGCCATTGTTTATCTTCGCTAGTTTAATCCATCGTCAACAGGTTTAGTGTTACTGTTATAATATGCTAAATGTCGGCTATTAATGGTAGGAGCCCCCGGTGTGCATATAGCCCCTACCCCATATAAATACCACCCCTCCCCCATCACCCATCCCCCATCCCCCGCGACCACTTCCCCATGTCCGCTAAAACCTGTGCCTCTTGTATTTTCTGCAAGATCATCAAAGGGGAGATCCCTTCATCCAAACTCATCGAGACCCCTCTCACCTATTCATTCCTCGATATCCAGCCCACTGCCGATGCCCATTGCTTGATTATCCCCAAATACCATGGTGCCAAGTTGCACAATATCCCCGATGAATACTTGGCGGATATCTTGCCTGTGGTTAAGAAATTGACCAAGGTATTGGGATTGGACCAAAACGATACCCCCGAAGGTGAGGGCTACAACGTTTTGCAAAATAACGGTCGCATTGCCCACCAAATGGTGGACCATGTCCATTTTCACTTGATCCCCAAGGCCAACGAAGAAACTGGGTTGGGAGTGGGCTGGCCCGCTCAAGAAACCGACTTTGAAAAGTTGGGCCGCATCCACAAGCAATTGTTGGCCAAGATCGAGGCATTGGACACTGAGGGTAAGTTATAGGCATTTAGGCATAAGTATATCAATGCTAAAACACTCCGCCAATAAATCCCCCCACATACCCCATCACGTAACTGGTAAAAAATGTCACCGCCAGCGCTCCAAATGGAAAGTAACTCAAGGTATAGTATGCCACCGCCACCAACTCCACCGCGCTCGCCATGATTGTCATGAGGGTCAGCTTGACGATGATGGCGCTCCATAATGTCATTATCACCAGACCAAAGTAGATGGCAGTAAACGCAATCCGGTGGGATGACAATAAATGGCGCGTGTATGCCACTGGCCCCGAGAGCACGCCAAACAGTACCACAAACAATAACGATCCCATCGTCCAAATGAGGGCAAACTTTTTGGGTTGGACCGCCAAAATGGGAAACATAAAGATACACAACACGAAGCAAAGGATCAGAGCAGATAAGCACGCGGCAAATCCAATCATCTTTTCCACCCGTCCCAACTGGAACCATCCTGGTTCCTGGACGGGGGTGGCCAGGGGGTCAGAATTGTATGATGGGAGTTGGTTATAGAGGTTGGACGCCCCCAGTCGGACATAGTCGGTCCAGTCAGCTAGTATGGGGTTTGATGAAGCTGTGGTACCCCCACTAGACCGTTGCTGGTTCCAATTAGCAAACAGTTGGCGGAAGGTTGACTCAGTGGACATGGGTTGGTACTATCAAGGTGGTGATCAGTGCGCACGCAGACTATCAGAAGGGAATGACGTGGGGAAGGGGGGAGTGAGAAGAAGGAGATGGGGAAGATTAAAATTGGAGTGGAGTTAATATGTGACTTATTGAGGAAGGAGATTGAAGGGAGAGAGATTATTGATTTTAATGATTTTGGTTATTAATTTTTGTTATTTGATCTTTGTTTTAAATGATCTTTGTTTTAAATGATCTTTGTTTTAAATGATCTTTGTTTTAAATGATCTTTGTTTTAAATGATTTTTGATTTAAATGATTTTTGATTTAAATGATCTTTGCTTTAAATGATCTTTGGTTTTAAATAAGCTTGGGTTAAATGAATCATTGATAAAATTGTAATTGGGGTTTGGTGTTGATTACATTTGTAAAAGAGAAAAGGGTTTGTACTCATGGAGAGACTCATGGAAGGACTCTTGGAGAGTTGTAGTATGGCCTGTTAATTAAATGCTTTGGTTGTATAGGCGGGGAGTTTTGGGGCAATTGTATCCCCGTTACGCTTTCAGTGTTAAAAGTTGCGTTCCACTTAAAACTTATATCTACGTTACACTTAATCTTAAAAACTGTGCTATATCCAAGTATATATTACGCCGTTACTATTGTCCGTAAAGTGCAATGACTTTAACAAACTGCTACAGTTGATATATCTACAATTCAAATGTTACAGTTGATCCATATACAATCACGTTGCTATATATTGAATTTGCTTAAAGTCACGCCATATAATGTAAATTATTCTGATTAAAGGTTAAAGACCTAATTGAAGCAGCAATTGTGATTTTTAGTGTAACTCAACGGTATTTTAACTTGCCATTACTTTGATAGCATGTCTTCACATTTTATATTTTAGCTTAATTGTCCTTTGTAAATGTTTCAGGGTCCCATTACATTATTTTCACATATAATTTCCCCAAATTACCCCTTTCAACGACGGATATATATAAATCACCCACTAAAGTCAACCCATGTAAACCGTCTTCCTCCCACCATCCAGCCAAAAAGCATGAATAATTAATAATTAAGAATAACTAAAGTAACCGATACACGCTACACAATAACCATTGAGTCTACCACTGGCCATACCCCTTTCTCCTACCCCACCTCTTCCACCTCAAACATCAACATTCAAAGGTTTAAATCTAAAAACGACATTTGCCGGCATTCACGGCTCCTATTACCCTATCCACCGCTCATGTCCTACTTGTGTAATATCACTCAATCGTCAATCTCCTCACCCACCACACCACCCACACTTGTTTGTGTGTCTACATTTTCTCAGCGCCATTCAAACGCCAGCACCCCAATTATACCAATCCTTCCCGTGACGTCACTACACTCTTGGTGGCGACTACCACTAACTTGGTCAACTCCACCTCTACAGCAACCGTGTCGCATTTGCCACCACACTAGGACCACGATAGCCCTCCCGCCACCAGTGGTGCGCCTCGAATATTCAATCATCACCCTCCTTCTAAACCGCCTCTACCCTCCACTCTCCATCTAGCCCCACCTAGATCCCCCACCCACCATTCTCCTCCACTATTACTTGGCATAAGGTTTATCCCGTCTTGAGCCCTGTCGAGAACCTTCCTCGCCTTGAGTAATTTTCTATCGTACCTTGCCCTTTATACAACCCCCTTACCAATTGACCCACGCTGCTGTACCAGGCACCATGGATGAGTTTCTTAGAGACAGTCCCCGGGACAGCCACGACTTTCAGTTACACGTCCAAGAGTTTTCCCCCAAGGAGTCTACCACTCTGTATCAGGATGCGTTCTTTGATTTTGACCAGGCCGCCGGCGGCGCCCAGGAATCGTTTGTCAGCCAGTACGACACCAACCCAAATGCCAACACCTTGGATGAGTTGATTCTGCCCAACCAATTGTACCAGACCATCTCTCCCCCCAATCAACCGGGGATGAGCCATCCGTTGGCCGACCCCACCTATTTCTCGCCACCAAACAAGTCCCACATGCCCCAAATGGGTGGGTTGGGTGGATTGGCTCCCCAGCCCCAATATGGCGGCCAATTCTCTCAGCCAGTGATTAATCAGGGGTCAATTCCCATCCAAGGAGGCTATAACCCGTTGAACCTGATATCGGAGGACCAACTGTTCCTGCCGCTGGGGCTGTATTTGAGCCCCCAGGCCTACCTCTCTCCCAACATTGACCACTTGGACACATTGCGGCTGCCGACATTTGCCCTGCCCATCCGCATGCTGACGCTGGTGAAGCAAGAATCGTCGATATTGAGCCCGCCCCCTACCAACCTGATGGCGCTCCTGCTGCTGGTACCGCTACTGGCATCGCCGCCATCCGACACCAGACTGATGACCAAGGAAGAAAAATTGAAGCGCCGGCGAGAATTCCATAACGCAGTGGAAAGACGGCGGCGGGACTTGATCAAGGAAAAGATCAAGGAATTGGGGTCAATTGTGCCCCCACTGATGTTAAACCCCCAATTATGTGCGGTACAACTGCTCTCTAACCTGAATGACCCCGAAATTGTCAATTTGATCTCTCAGGTTAAGGTTAAGGAAACCAAGCCCAACAAGGCCACCATTTTGAATAAACTGGTGGATTATATCCAACACTTACAGTACGTTTTGGAAAAGCAGGAGCGTGAGCAGGCCCGCCTCCAAGAAAAGATTGATGGGTTACTGAAGGGACATCTCCCCGATACCGTCCAGGCTAATTTTAATCCCGATGATTTTTTTTCTGAAATGGTGCTGAATCAATTTGGTGATACTGGTGAGTTGGAAAAGTTTTTTTAACTTATAGACAGGTAATAGTCCCGGACTTGGACTTGAATGTAATATATATATTGTAATCGTGGGGAAGTGGGGGTCTGATCGTGGTACTAGTGGGAAAGGTGATTGTAGTTGTTGGTGGTAATAGTTGGAATGGTGCCAATAGTAAAAGAGATGGTCTTGATGGTTATGGTGACCTTATTAGTCAAGGTGGTCGCGTCAATAAACTAGACCTTTAAAATAAATTAGTCGCCAATCATCGTTGACTAATGCATCGAACAAAGTCATCAATGTAAAGTATATGATCGAGTAAGTTAACGAAGGGTAAGGTCAGACATTAGTGGAGGTGGAAACTGGGGTATGCCGTATTTTCTTTTTATCTCATTTCCAATCCTTACGATTTTTATTTTTGAAAAATCCAATATTCATGATCGACATGCTTGGAGTCTACAAACGTTAATTTGATGCAACGATGATCAAGTAATAGAACGACACAATTAATCTCCAGGGAGACAATAATTGCGGATGATTATAACGAGCTTACCGCAAGAGTTATATTAACTGAGAAGAATCAACTACCAGTGATTTTGGCTAATAAATTAATTTGAATTTATTCAAGTTTTATATCCATGTCGACTCAATTTCGAAGTTAACGATCAACTTAACTGGTAGGGTGGAACTATTCCTCAAAATTTTCAACTTAAATGAACAAAAATAGCATACTGTTGGAAATATTTATATTGAGTGAGACACTATGACGACATGTGATGTGATGATTGAAATCACAAAGCCATGCAATTTAACTCATGAATTTAAAAACAAGAAATGCAACAATGAAGGAGTTCTTCGAAGTGATAAAGGGATATATTTTGAAGAAAATACGAAACTATCAATTTTATTAACCTCCAAGCTTATACTTAACTTTTATTTTATCAGAAATTGATTAGTCTTGGCTAGAATATAATCTTACCAAACAACCATTGGCTAGAGTATACTTGTAGACTTTGGTTCGATTCATAATCGTGTTACTTACTCAGGAATTACTGAATAAACAGACTTAACTGATAACTAAATCTACCTCCACAAACACTTTGAGACACAAATTGTAGAGGAACAAATGTAGTCGAATGTTCCTGAAGAAAGCGCCTCCAACCCTGGACCGTTACTCTAACATATACTACCTGAAAACAATAATACAAGAAAACCCGCACCTTCAGGACCCAGTAGAAATGCAAATGAATAGTCACCCACTTCAATTCTTTCTATCCCCATTCTCTCCACCAAACGTTGTACTTACACCAGCTACAACAATCACTTCCAATGTTACCTCCATGTACAATCACAACTACTATAAACCCTTGAGATAAATAAATCATAAAGCAAGGCTTTCGATCAAATACCTTGAATCGGTATCTCAATCAAGTACCTTCAATAAGCACCCCCATCCACCCCTCAATCACTTCCTACCTTTTTCATAAATATCACTTACAATCACTATTTCATCTCTACATGACAGCCATCAATAAGACTCATGGTCAAGTGAACACTCAACTTCATTTCATCATCATTGTGACCTTTCAAATATTGGAACGATTGTAACAACCGAACCGTGGTGTAATAAATCTCAGTAAGGGCAAACTGTTGCCCTAAACAGATCCGTGGCCCTCCATTAAATGGAAGGTACCCCCATCCCAACTTCAAGCAGGAATCATCGAGCCAGCGACTGGGGTTAAATTCCATCGAATCCTTACCATAAAGATCGGGGTCCCTATGCATGGAAAATACACTATAAGTTACCGTTTGGCCTTTGTGAACAAAAATGGGCTCGTCACCGTTGGCACCACCACCTCGAGGAAGTGTGGTGTCCCGGACACAAGTTCTAAAGTTACCTGGAACACTGGGATAAAGTCTCAATGACTCATTGACCACTGCCTTGAGGTATTCGCAAGACTTTAACAGCTCAAACGTAATTTCTTCAATTTGAGCATTGTCACCTTCACCAAAATGATCAATCACTTCTTGACGAAGACGACGGTATACTTCGGGGTGACGGGCAAGTTCATAAAATAAAAATGAAAGTAACCCGGCAGTGGTGTCTCGTCCTGCTAACAAAATATTAAGTGATTGGTCCCTTAATACCTTGGGGTCACGAGTCTGTTTGGCCAATTCGTATAAAAATGTATACCCCCCCTTGGACAGGCTTTCCAACTCCTCGGGGGACATTTGCAATACCTTATTGACGTAATAATCAGCAAATTCGTGGATCTTATGGTTATCTTCCTGGAATTGCTTGGTTTTGTACAACCAGTGGAATTTTAACAACGCCGTCCTGATGGCCAACGCCATTTGGGATCTTTGGAAAATATCAGCAAAATCATCAATATGTGGTACATTGGGTTTTTCCACATTCAAGGTACCGATCGATTCCCCAAATAAGAATTCCGTGGCCGAATCGATGGTAAGCATAAAAAATAAGTTCTGAATGTCAATCACCTTGCCGTTAGATTCGTGGATGTGGCGAATGAGCTGATTTACATGGTGCTCCAACGACTTGACGTGGGCCACTTGTTCCCTAGAAAACTGGGGTCTAAGCATCTGTCTCAGGTGCTTCCATCCCTGGCCGTCCAAAGTGAAGATGCCATCTCCTAATAACGGGTCAAATTGCGGATGGCGCAATCCCAAGCTAAAGTCCTCAAACTTTGTTGCTAATATCGCCTTGATGTTTTCAGGGTCCATTGTCATCACGGAAGAATTTCCAAGTAACAGCACTTCGAGCGTCTTCTTGCCATAGTCCTGGAACCTTTTTAACACAAACCGGGGCAATTGCCCCGACTGGCGGGCTTTGATGGCTTTACGGGTATTACCAATGCCAAACAGGTAGTCATTTACCTGGATGGTAATCGGCCGGGTGTCGGGGAATTTTGATCTTCTTCTGTATAGCGACAATTTGGTTACCACCACGTAGGCCAACAAGAGCCCTACGGCTGCGAATAACACTGACATGAATTTGTAAACTATATACGACGATCACTGATAATATATGGCGAGGGGTGGTTGTGGTAAAGCCGAGGTGAAGCCATGCTGCAATCACATGCTGCATCCGCAATGGAACCAGGTTTATTCAAAAAAGCAGCCATAGATCTACTAAGAGTGGCCCCGTAAATATTTTCTTATCTATAGGCAAGTTGTTCAACTATATAGTCACCAAGGCTTTGGAGTTTGGTTCTCTAAGTCTAAATAGTTTACATGGTGCATGCTGCAGGGCTGAGGGGTGTAATCGAAATGCTGATAATTACTGGTTGGGGAAACAATTAAGGTTTCGTTCCCCAGAAAAGTTGTAATGTCAACAAATGGCCACGTTCAAGCCGTCGTAGAGGGACATCGTCAATTGAGCTAACAATTTGGGATCATTGGCATCTCCTACCGGCTTGATTTGGGTGAACATTTGCAATAATCTCACAGTAACGTATGAAGCTTCAGTCAATGCAAATTGTTGGCCCAAACACACACGAGGACCCCCGTTAAACGGTAAAAACGCCCACCCAAGCTTGCGAGTGGCAGGTTCGGACCATCTCTCGGGGCGGAATACGTTGGCGTCGTCGCCGTAATATTTGGGGTTACGCTGGATGGCAGAAATATTGTAGAAAACTTGCTGACCCTTGCGGACCAATATGGGCTTGTCGTAGTTGGGTCCTCCCCCCGTGGGGAGAGTAGTGTCCCGGTTAGCTACCCTAAAATTTTGTGGAACCGAGGGATACAACCGTAACGTTTCGTTGATCACTGCCTTTAAGTATTGGCAATTCTTTAACAGTTCAAATGTAATTTTGTCGATTTGGGCGTTATTGCCCTCTCCAAAAGTTTCAACAACTTCTTTCCTTAACTTTTCAAAGATTACCGGATTGCGGGCCAACTCAAACCAACAAAATGAAAGCAATCCGGCAGTGGTATCTCTACCGGCAACCAAGATATTAAGCGCTTGATCCCGCAATACCCGACGGTCCTTGGTCTGTCTTACCAACTCGTACAAAAATGTGTACCCTCCTCCCGACTGCTTTTCCAACTCATCATCCGACATTGCTAACACCTTGTCAACAAAGTAGTTAGTAAACTTGTGTACCACTTCACAGTTCCGTTTGAATTTTTTAGAATAGGCTAGCGGGTATAATTCCTGAAACACTACCCGGGTAGCCAAAAACTCTTGCGCTTCGTTAAACAGGGTTGCAAACTCGTCCTTACCCGGGATGTTCAGCTGGTTGTGATATCCAATCAGCAGATCCTGAAGCGATCCCACCGACTCTCCAAATAAGAATTCGGTGGCTGAATCGAGGGTGAGCCGGAAAAAGAGCTCCTGAAGTTCAATGGGATTGCCGTTAGCCTTGTAAATATGTTTGGCAAACATCTGAATATGAGGCTCTAATGATTTGACATGAGCAACTTGTTCCCTGGCAAACTGGGGCCGTAACATCATTCTCAGGTGCTTCCAACCGGCACCATCCAAGGTAAAAATCCCATCCCCCAATAATGGGTACAAGTGGTCGTGCCGAATACCAAGGTCAAAGTCGCCAAACTGGGTACCCAACACTGCTTTGACATTTTCAGGATCACAGGTTGTAATCAGCATCTTCCCAGCGAGTCTGAGCTGGTAGGTACTATGAGGAAGTGTGCTGTCAAGGTATTGGAAGTAAGTAATCATGTCGCCCTTGGCCTTTAACCGGAGGAAACTCCAGGCCATGTAGAAGCCAAAGCACCAGTCCAGAGCATCGGGACCCCGGTAAGCGTTTAACTTCTTCAATAACCTTCTCGTCTTGATCCAATCGTATAAAGCATAGACTAAAACTAAACCGGCGCCAAATAAGATTAATTGAGACAAGCTTTCCATGGTTGTAGAATTATGGCAATTTACGTCGAATTATATATCGATTGCTTACACATGCAAAAGTCGGTAACCGAAGGCATGAAACAAAACGAGCACGTATCACATCGCTAATGAGGCTACTGGCGACAAAAGCTTGATAGTAGGATATTTAACCGTGTGATTTCAGCACATACCTCTTTTTTGGTTTCGGTACATTTATACGCGAACCAACCAATGCATCAAGAGTTAATTATCGACCTGCCTTGAATGGTTGCGGATGACTATACGATAATTATTCCCAATCTGTAACATTTTACGACAAAAGGCACGTTTGATCTATGCAGCATCATTATTCATGCAGTAGTACAATGAGTCTGCTTCGTCGTGGTTAGCAATCAGATTAAGAACACTTCTTGCAAGGTCGATGGTATCAACATCATAACCAAACTCCACCCCGTTGGCACGATGCTGTTCGATGACATCGGTGGTCAAGGTAAAGTCTGCCCCCACCTGTTCTCGGGCCCTAGCTTCAACGGCAGCATTGAAGATGGAGCCAGTAAACCCCAGCCCTCGTATGGCTCTGATTAACTCTACCCCCCGCCTTCTAAGACCAATATCGGCAAACGCTACTCGGGCAAATACCACGAGTAGCTCATATGCCGTCTCTGGATACATTAACTTGCTTAAATCACCGGTGTACCGGGTGATGCTGTGCACAACCGCCATGAGCAGTGACACTAATCTGATGCGTAAGTCAATAATTGGAGACCTAGGGTGCTTTGCGATAGCTAATTGTTCGAACCCTATTGACCGAATAATTAACTTGAATATTTCTCGGGCGTCATCGTGGTTTGAGCCGTCATGAATTACCTCAATCAGCTCATGTTCGGAAATATATGTATCAATCACGGTGGCAATACGATGCTTGAGTAACACCAAATGGGTTTCATGGTTGAGAATGATGGCGGCGGTCGTATCTTCTTCTTCACCTGGCTCCGTAGGTTCAGGGGCAGATATTAACAGCCGGTCCTGGAAATTTCCATGTTTTGGCACCATTGCATCAATTTTGAAATAATCCCCGTTGTTGCCGACTCGTCGTATGATACCCCACAATTGGAAATGGGGCCGTATGGGAATATCCATCACTAACATGTTGAAAAGAGCCCGCATAACCTCAATCAGGGACACCCCGTCTCGGGTATTGTTGTATGCAAATGTTGACTCAGTGATTGACAGAAGCGTCATCTCTACCACGTTGAAAATAAGATTTATCTGCCCCAGAGATTGCATTCGCTCGCTATTCTCGGGTAAACAGGTACGAAAGATTGATGTGGGAATGGTCTGGGCCGTCCAAATTTTCCTTACAAATTCACTGCCAAATTGGGCCGCCAATTTGACCGAGGTTTCCAATATGTCACAATAGTACACCACGAGTGCTTTTTCCAACATTAGCTCCAGCCTGGGAATATCGACATAATTGATATAATCCTGAGGATTGGTCAGAGCATTAATGAAATGATGTTTTGATGTTAAAACAACAACTACTTCCTCAATCACTTTTAATAATAATTCGGGCGAAAGTGCCATGGGACGAAATGTCAATGTTCGATGGGTAAGCACCAAGAGAAATGGAACTGCAAGGATCTGATTAGTTTCCACAAGTAAATTGGTTAATGGAATAATGAGTTGTATGAATTTGGAAATGAGAATATCTAACCTTAGGTGACGATTAGACATAAACCAATTGATGAGAGCCTCTCCGACTGAATGATGGGGTTCGAGAGTGATAAACTCCAATTTAATCGGAGTGGCAACTGTGATCTTTCCTAACACTTCCATACACATTCTCCCTCCTTGCTTTCGGTTGGGAGAGTCGAGTTTACATTTCCAAAGATGATCGATAAGAGCCGACCCTTCACTAGTCTTTTTGAGCGCCGTCATGTACTCTACATCAACTGTGGCAGGAGCGACAATAGTCCCATCGGTCTTTCTCTTTTTAGAATTTGAATCACCGCTGACTACCACCCCTGTAGATTTATTCCGATGGCTATTGGATAGCCGCAACTCATTCAGTAAGAACTTCTTTTCGTCCTCTAATGATGCCACCGCATGTTTGAGTGACTTCACTTGGTTTTCAAACAGACTGATCTTTTCCTGTTGCTCCTGAATCAATTGATTCTTCTGCAATGACGTTTCCTTCTGTAATTGAACGAGTTGAGCTCGGAGCACCAGCACTTCCCCTTGAGCCTGGTAGAGTTGTTGGATGGAAGGGGAGGGTACGGTGGTGGCCGTGGAATGTTCTATTGGGTCTGCTGTTAACTGCTGTGTTTTCCTTTCCTCGAGGATGGCTAGAAACTCATCGTCGTCGCTGAATTCATAATCGGAGTCCATTACGCGTTTGACGCGTCGCAGGAACAGTTAACTGTTGGAGGGTAGTTATGCGAAAGGTGTGTGTTGTGTGATAGTCTTGGAGTATTTGATGATTATTAACTTAAAGAAGAGGGTTATTAGAGATTTTAGGGTGTTCATGAGTGGTAAGATGGTTCTTCTTTAAAGACTTTTAGAAATCTTCTCAATCTGTGAAGGAACTACAGAATGAGCATTATAATGAAAGGTTATCCAGAAAAGTAGTATATTATCTCATATATCTACATTTCTTGTTTTTCTTCCTTGGGAGTAAAACGAAAGTACCTTTTCTTTTGTTTCTGAAGAGAATACTACTTAATAATACCTTGTAATGTTGTGGATAAGTTGATCCTGCACTCTTTGGTTCTTTTTGGTGTTCTCGTCCAGTCTACAACCAATCCATTGTATTTTTTTACTCCTTTCACTGTCTATGACAACAAATCTAGTTTCACTTCCATTTGTATTAGTAACCATTCCAGTGTTGTCATGCTGATCTTTGACTTGGTATTTTGTAATAATTTAAGTTTCATTTGGAATTTGAAAAGAAAGCCGATCGTAATTGCTCCTACTTTTAATTTGAATGCATTGACTCTCCGCAATGGTACTGAGGACTCACTAATTTATTTCCCTTTCAAGAGGTTTAGGGTCTGGAAAACAACACCGAATAAAAGCATCTCCTAATAATTGGGATAATAGATGACTTATCTCCGATTATAAACTCTTTGCCAAATTTAGGAGAACAGTCGGCTGCAACTTAATATAGCGAGTGGTCTTGATGTCGTAAATGGAAACAATTCAGGAGAAATAACCCCTCGTATCTAAACGGGAGTTTTCGGGTTTTCGGGATGCAGTCACCAAATCAATCGCCTTTCGCAAATACATCCACAAACGATAGAAAATATTTCTCGCTGAACTTAGTTTATGGTTTTGCGTAGGCTATTCTTACCCATTTAGTGCTACCATGACTAGACTTGGAATATTCTGTTTGATGAAATCACAAAAATTGGTGTGATGTGGAGGGTTTCAGTAGAATTCCGAAAGTTAGGTCAATAGCAATACTCAAATCAATACATGCTTTGTGCACTAGCAGCTTTTACTTTTTTTACATTGCATCGTTTTGTGTGCACCTCATTTTTGTTACAGGAAATTGAACCCTGACTAATGGGACGGTATCGTTTTAATTTCCAGCATTGGTGCAATTCTCAGTATACTCTTAATTTTTGGTTTTGGTCGGCTGGGTGGCCCACCAAACCTATGTGATATTTTACCTAAAGGTAATTTATTTTTCTCAATAAATTCAAAAGCAGACCATGTCTTGAGAGAAGAGAGAGAAATAAATTAGTATGATGTGGGTATAATCCAACAGTTATGAATTTATTTTATCACTACCATGAGAAACTTATTGGGTAATGGGCCTGTTTTAATCCAAAATTTTGATTACTTTCCTACACATTCACATGGAATGAATTGGAGCTAATACTTGAAGACTATAAGTCGGGATCTTTAAAAGGATCTTATCCATTTCCTTAAGCTATTTTTTGGCCAAGCTGAAGTTTACAAATTGCGATGAACAACGACAACCCTGATAACTGGAAGAATTTTAGCGAATCCTTTAAAGATAATAGTTCTTGCAAATTATTATCCTTTCCTGATTTCTCATATCACCTACTATTTGATGTACCTAATATTTGGCTCCTTCCTACCACATTTGTTCATACCTGCTCTCGACACTTGCAAACGAATTCCATCAAATAATAGCAATCCTGCTTCCAATGAATCGATGTGGCAGTTACGGAGTTATTTAACTTAACCTGGTTTGAGTTATCAATTTCTTGCAGTCAACTGTAAGTTTCCTCATGAATTTTGAAAGTCACAAATATTCCTGAACTTTCAAGATGGCTATATTAATCTAACCACGGAGGTTCTTCAGTGTTCCGAGTTTGATAGCATTTGAGCTTTAAAGAGAAAAGTCTCGATCAAATCTTTCACTTTGGAGGGGGACCTTATCCAATTCTTGAGTCACCAACAATCCACAACTTCAAAATGGAGTCAACAAATACGATCAACGGAAAGCTTGAATAAAGACTTTGGTGACTGCTAGGTATTAAAATTTTCTTTTAATTGAACTACAGGTCAAACTCCATTTTTTTCAACTTTCCAATCTTTGTTTGCGTTTCGATTTTACAATTTAGGAAATATCTCCAGTGTATTTAAGGGCACCGACCAGGCGTCTCAGTATAGGCCCACCATGTCAACTAAATTGCTCCTGGAAAACTCACAGCGTCAAGATCAATAGCTTGGAACTCAAGTCCTAAGCTACTGGACCTTTCCTTTGTAATATCACCTCCAATCCAAAGTGATTAAATCTCTCATACCACTGGCTCCAACACAAAGACAGTACTCAGTTCTCGTCTCTGGTGATAGCCCAATGTCGGCACATGATAATATGAGGAAATGGGCATGGGCGCAAATTCGGGGAGTGCTGTTGAATTTATTGCTGGTTCCACAGTAACCACTGATAATGAAAAAAAAAAATTAAGCCAATCCCAGCACCTCTATTGTTTACTTTTGCACACCATCCCACTTTTTCATTATTTGCCGCTAACTCCCTTTCCTCCATCCTTGATACAATTTTTTGCAACCAAAAGATATTTACATTTTTGACACCAAAAATTATCAATTGAGGTCGTACCAATCAATAAGGAAGAGCTCAATTATTCATTTATTAGTAAACGCCAAATTTGGCTTTTGTATTACGATGTTCCTCGGTGAGCATCTACTTACAAACACACTCCTTGCAGGACGCATACATTTACGCGTATCAGTGCTCGGTGTTGCTACAAACACCCCGGAGTTATTCATAGTATTAGGAGCACCAATTACCTAGCTAAACAAGGTTAATGATATTTTACTGTCTTGTTGTACTGGCACAGTTGATGATTTTAGAACTTGAGTTGACTCATGCTTCATTGACTTCAGCTGCGGGGAACACTTTGTCTTGATTATAATTAGTAAGAAACTCCATTCAATACTGTAATTTGTCGAGAATTTTAAGTTTCCATAAAGCGACTTGTTGGTATCAAGATTGTGGTTGGCAGTTACAGAGAACACTATCATCAGATTACTAATTAAGTCAAAGGCGCCGCGTTGTACACTGAGTAGATGAAGAACAAGGTAATTGTTTCGAAATAGATGGCTTTAAAAATCAAATACGTTTCCTCAGTTGAGTTAGTGTTTGTCAATACCATTTTTTTACTGTACTTAAATCAAGTTAATTTTGAGTGATACCGGCTTGGCTTGTATATTTTAGTTATCTTAAGGGCTCACACAAATCAAACTTTAATATAACTGCTACAGGTTATTTTCTGATTTGATTGTGTTGTATGTTCTCTTCATTGTTGGAGTTATATCGTTTTAACTCCTTCGAGCTATTGTCAGAATTAGGCTTATGCTTAGATTTATTTATATTAGGACTAAGCCTGGGCAAGTACAGTCTTCCTTCCCATCGTTGCTCGTTGTTGAATTGAGTGACATACCTATAATTTTTTGATTAATTTGCACTGGTATTGTAAGTTTCCTTTCGGAAATTTTGTTTGAAATTCAAATATTCTGATATCATCTTTAGCCACCACAAGTTGATCAAGCGAAAGAAATAAATCGAAAACTTTACCATTCGTATTTGTACCAGAAAACACCAAAGAGAAGGTAGGTACATCCAGTAACTTCACCGTTGACTTGTTCAATATCCTCACCACCTTATACAAGGCAATGAGCGTGCTTCACTAGACTATCATCTAGGGAAGAAATTTGATCCGGCGCCAATAGTACCTAGACTGACTCATTGTTTTAATTCTCCATGGACCAAGTCTATTAAATAGTCCTAAACTTGGAGAGATTAGCTACTTTAAATTCTTTGACATGAAGATGGTCTCTTTGGGTGGCCAATTGCAAAGAATGAATCAAAATCATTAACATTGGCGGAAATAATACATAGTGATAGTTTATATTTGGCGTCTTTGAATTTCCAGAGGTCTACTAGTTTCCCGTAGTTTCAAAGCAGGCCACACTTTATCAATGAAAACTAGAATACCTGTCAATCAAGTTGTAATGACTTTCCCCAGGGGGAGCTTCTACTAACCACGAGTTCTTAAAATGATATACCAGTGGAGGCTTGATCCTCAATAAACCATGAAAGTTTACACAACTGTGGTATCAACCACGATCTCCACACTGTTCACCTAAACCATTCACCTAAATCATTAATCTATTTTCTATGCACTCTATGAATTTCAGTCTCCGTTCCTTTTTCCAAATCATACATATACGTCAAACCAAATTCTGGGGTTCGATAACGATCAGCCAACCCTTGGTTGGTACTTAACGACTGCAACAATTCCTTGGGCTCCAAAATCGATTCGCCACTAAGTTTGAATGTCCCCCAGTGGATCCCCTTCATGTATTTGGTTTTGGTATGGTCACAGATTAAAAGAGATTCCTCAGGAGAAATGTGACGGGGCTTTTGATGCCACAGAGGACAATACTGGCCAATGGGCAACAACAGGAGAAATACCGGGCCGTATTTTTTGCCAATGACGGTAAACAAATCCTTACAGTACCCGGTGTCACCAGCATGATAGGCAATGGATTGACCATTTCTTTGAATAATGTACAGACACCACAAGGTGGTGTTGGAATCTAAAACATACCGTCCCGACCAATGCATTGCAGGGACACACACCAATTTATAGTGATCACCATCGATCAGCGGCAAGTCTAAACTATCCCACCAGTCCATTTCAATGACTTTATGCACCCCGCGTCTCGCCAATTTCTTCTTAAACCCTAAGGGAACCACCCAGGTACTATCATTGGCGATTTGGGGGATTAATGCCATTTCCAAATGATCGGGATGGTCGTGGGACACAAGAATATAGTCCAACTTATCATTGGTGGCATACTTGATATCTTGTAAATTCATTGGACTCGATATAAGCCGCTTGGGCCCAAATCGAGTCAGCATGAGATGATCCCCGAGTTGGGGATCAGTTAAAAAATTTAATCCCGCCACCTGAAGAAGCCCACACAGCTGGCCCAACCACGTGAAAAGCATCTGATCTCGCACCGGTGGTAACTTACCAATGAGCTGATCATCACTATTGGAAAGCAGCAGCGTCCATGGCTCGTTAGGAGGAGACACCCGATACTTTGCAAAATCCCCCAGGGCAAGACACGAATGTAAGATCGCCGAATTTTGTCTCATTTGACGCACACTGGGGGGAAATGTCTTTAACATGTCCTCAACGTCACAAGCACCATCGTGGGGTTTGGGCAACTTTTCGTGGATACCAATCGTCAGCCCATACACCAGCTCCACCAATTCCATGATCCGCACCAACATGAACTCAAACGCCGTCTGGGGCCGGTACTCATCGAAGGGATTGACAAACATGCCATTAATCGTGGCCAGCTTGAATTTGGAGATATCGGCATCGTCATCTAAGCTCGCCATAGCCCGTTTGCGTTGGTATATCAAGTATTGCGTTCTCAAGGTCATGTATATTTCAAACAGGGAGTAGGTGAAGATCACCCCCAACCCTATCTTGGTCTTTAGTGTCCAGGCCATGGTGT
The DNA here is from genome assembly GCA_030580155.1 of Diutina siamensis. Classification (NCBI taxonomy): domain Eukaryota; kingdom Fungi; phylum Ascomycota; class Pichiomycetes; order Serinales; family Debaryomycetaceae; genus Diutina; species Diutina siamensis. The sequence continues at coordinate 81,232 of JAKTSK010000036.1, forward strand.
GTGAGGCGGGATTAGATGGATTGAACCTGCGATAGTGCGTGCTGATGGAGATGACAATCGAATGACGTGCAGGTGAATGATGATGATGGATTGGAGCCCCCGGAAGAGGAGGAGGGACCCTCGGGTGTTTACGGGAGACGAGGATTTCGACAAACTGCAAAAATTTTGAGTTGATTGGTTTTGTTCAAAAATTGGGTGTAGCCAATGACGCAAATGTTGACAGGAGACTGACAGTAACGTCAGGGCTTCAAATCAAGTGGAAATGGGAGCGCCGCCAACAGCGCTAATAATTTCACCTACAGGGTTCAAAAGTTGAATTTCATTATCATTATATATCATTAACCAGTGTTGAACGTTAAAACTTGCTCGTTGGCTTAAATAGTCCCAGCGGCAAGGGGAAAGGCCCCGGCCCATTCCGAAATTTCCTTCTTAACTTCAGCCAATCTAGGGTCTTCACTACCCAAAACCTTGGCCTTAAAGTCCTTCAATTTGTTGGCTTCCTTAGGCAACGAAGCTTGGGTTTCCTTAGCATAATTGACGGCAAAGTCAATGTAGTCGACAATCTTGGCAAAGTCTTCAGCACCAAGACCTCTAGTGGTCATGGCAGGGGCACCAATTCTCACCCCACCGGGCACAAGGGCCGACTTGTCACCAGGAATGGAGTTTTTGTTCAAAGCAATGTTGATCTTTTCACAAACAGTTTCCACTCTGGCCCCGTCAATGCCCTTGTCCTTAAGCGACACCAACACCATGTGGGAGTCAGTACCATCCGACACCAACTTGTAACCCTTTTGGTGGAACTTTTCTTCCAAAACCTTGGCGTTCTTCAACACTTGTTCCTGGTATTCCTTGAATTCAGGAGTGGCGGCTTGCTTCAAGGCAGTAGCCAAAGCGGTAATGGTGTGGTTGTGAGGTCCCCCTTGGTGACCGGGGAACACGGAAAAGTTGATGGGGTTTTCCAAATCGTACAAGATTTCTTCGCCAGTCTTGGGATTGACCAGTCTCACCCCCCGTCTAAAGAAGATCATCGCCCCTCTGGGCCCTCTCAACGACTTGTGGGTGGTGGTGGTGACAATGTCGGCGTATTCAAACGGCGAGGGGATGACCCCGGCAGCCACCAACCCGGAAATGTGAGCCATGTCAACCACGAGGTAGGCCCCCACCTTGTCGGCGATTTCTCTCATTCTCTTGTAGTCAATCAACCGACAGTAGGCCGAGGTACCCGCCACCAACACCTTGGGACGGTACAAAATGGCGGTCTTTTCCAACATGTCGTAATCAATCAATCCAGTGGTGAGGTCAACCCGGTAGGGCATGGTTTCAAAGTAGGTGGACACGGCGGAAATCTTTCTGGTGTCAGTTTGGTAACCGTGACTCAAGTGCCCCCCGTGAGGCAAGTCCAACCCCATCAACCGATCATGAGGCTTCATGATAGCTTGGTATACTTGCAAGTTGGCAGGGGAACCCGACAAAGTTTGCACATTGACCCCCCACTTGTCAGGAGTCAAGTGGAACGCCTTGAGGGCCCGATCTTGACACAAGGTTTCAATGCGGTCAATGTTTTCATTCCCCCCATAGTAACGAGCACCAGGGTACCCTTCCGAGTACTTGTTACACATGGGAGTCCCCAAAGCATCAAACACTGAGTTGGTGGTGAAGTTTTCTGAAGCAATCAACACGATGGAGTTCTTTTGACGGTCAATTTCATCCTGGATGATACCGTACACGTCGGGATCGGACTCTTTAAGGGATTGGGACACAAGCTGCTTGTGGGCTTCGGAAAGGGTGTAGGCCATTGTTAAATTTGGTGCATTTATGGTGAGGGATTGCGCTCCTTATATAGTTTTTCACGACCTGCCGGAGTCTAATCGGAGTCGAAATAATAATGGGGTAATGGGGTGCAGGATGTAATCCGGAAGTGGGTTGACAAGGGGGAGAGAAGGAGCGGGGGAAACGATTGGAGGAGAGGGGGATATATCAAACATAAAGAAAAACAGTGGAATGGAACATTTAGTGGTTTAGCTATAGTTTCAACTCAAATTGATCAGGTAATATTGATTTTACATTTAGATTTTGGTCGGAAGTTTTTCGGAAATAAAAATAGCCCCCGGAATTCCCAATTAACCGCAATCAATCGCCATGCTAGATTAGCTGACTCGGCCCCCACCAATTGACACCAGTTTAACCTTAACCAACACCAGGGGTCCCATCCATCTCCGATGGTACCAACACCATCTCCACCGCTGACCCTCTACTCCTCCAAGGTCTATCATTGCTGGGATGGGCTCGGTGTCCATAACCCCCACGTGATATTTCATCACTTAATCAGTTGTATATTCCTATGCAATTATTTTAACAACAGTAGCTCCTAAAGCTCACTAATAAAGGGTGACTCTTAACCGGTGGGAAATCGCCAACTTGGGAATCACCACACACAAGCACAGCACCCCATTCAAAAGAAACAAGTTCAAATTGTAGTGGGAGTAGTGGGTCAGGATCAAAAACAAACAAATGGGCACCATCATCAAGAACTTTTTCGTGGGGGTGTATTGGTCGCCATTGTCTATTTGTTCCCACATTGTCAAATTGTCGTAGGCCCCCAGGTTAAACTCAAAGGGTATACCCTTGACTTGATGGAACATGATGTACAGACCAATATTGTAGGTCAAATTGGTCAATGTCCACTTCCAATCGTCATCCAAAACCGTCAATAAATTGAAAAACACCTTGAGAAACACAATGATGACGAGGTGGACAATCCAGGCCCCGCGAAAGTTGACCCAATTGGCATTGAGGTTGGGATTTAATTGCTGGTCAATCTTGGTTTCGTGGGAATCGGGTTCCAAGTGTTGTATAATCAGAGACAGCCGTCGTTGCCGGGTGGTGGTGGAAATGGAGTGGTGGCTCGGGGTGGGGGTAATGTAGTTGGCGTTCTGAGGAGTCAGGGTGATGCGAATGGGCGAGCCTCCTTGTCCAAACAGACTTCCCCTGTCCCGTGGCAGATTGTTTACCGTGAGGTGTTCTGACATGGTAGTGGTGGTGGTGGTGAGAGGGTTGTAGTGGGAGAAAATTCAGGTCATTCGGTGGCGCGCACAGGAGAGGGAAGAGGTGGTGGTGAGGAATAGGATGGAAGGTGGGCGCAGGAGCGGAGGAGAGGAGGAGAGGAGGGGCAAATAAATGGGAGCATTAGGTAAAGGTGGTGTTTTTAATCAATTGGCGTAACAATTGGTAACCTTTCGGAGGATTCAAGCCGCACGGGTGATGAATCATGACTGTCGTTTAGAATAATCAACAAAAGTGTCGTTTAAGTAAGATATGATGAAATTGACGATAAAAAGAGAAAAGATGGGAAAACTGTGAAGGCCATAAAAAAAGAGAAAAGAGAAAAGAGAGAATTTTTAGTTAATTAAATTTGATTATAATTGATTTAAATTATTTCCGATCTGATAAATATTTTAGATCGATGTGATAAGTTATATGACTAAAAAGAGTGATGAAAATGATTAGACGAGTTTAAACGATGAAAGTAAACAAAAAGGAGGTGGTTGATAACTTGAATGAAATGATGTCATTGAGTGGGTGACCATTTTCCATGTTATTCGATCTTTATATGCACAATTGGTGATGTATCACAAAAATTACAATCGCGATTGTTTATAGACGAAAACTGAACTATTATAAGCAAGGAATGGTTAGGGTGGGCACTATAGTGGCAATTAATCAGGCTGGAAACTTTAGTAGTGATCACTAGCAGCAATCAATTGGGATTGACAACATAGTAGTAATCATTGGGCTGAACACTATAGTAATAAGCGATAGGATGGACACTTTAGTAGCAATAGATTTGGCCTTGAATATCATTGCAGCGTGATAAAAGTTCTAATTACCATAGCAATGTAGCAAAGATATCATTAAAGAATCCCAACGAGGAAACTTCTCGGCCAAAACTCCCTTGCAACAAAAAGGACCCAAACCGTTATTGTCCTTGTATCATAGCAACAACACTTATGGGAGCTAGTGTCATCTTCTAACTCGCTAGATGTCAATACTACTGTATCAGTGTACTTTACATAGTATTGTTATCAATTCACATGGACACCATCAATGCTTTAAAAATTCTTTGAACAAGACAAATGTCAACACCTTAGTGACATCACAAAACTGCAAACAAAAAATCAACCCATCCTCCAAATCCAATTCCAAGATAGTTTTCAAAATTATAGGACTAAACAAAATTCAGTTTTTCAAATATTAAAATGATGATATCCGCAACCAATTCCCCCATAGTTGGGGAAACATCTAACACTTTAGCAAAGTAACATTGAAACATTCTTGTAATGTTGTGTAGATAAATCGATAACCAATACTAAATTTCGAACGCCCAGGAAACTTATTGAATATCAGCGTAGCCCAGCAATGTCAACGCACCAGCACACTACAATATAAAGTTGCAACATTAACACTATATCATAATTGAGACATCACTAAATGGAGACATCCTTTTAGTAGTGTAACTTAATTGAGTCATATACTACAAAATGTGACATTGAGATAATCGATCCACAATGGCCAGCAACACCAAATACCACACCATCACAACAGTTGTCAACTACCACTGAAAAGTTATAAGACCCAATTCAACAATTAAAATTCACGTTGACCCTTGAGCAACAATAACCTCCCCCATTGAAAACTACAAAGATATATTCCACCATCCGCAATTGTCATCATTTTCAACAACGCTTATTGAAATGGACAAAGATTAATAATTCCCCGACGCTGATTGAAAAGTACAAAATTCATCATTTGCACCGATTTAATTTTTCATCTATTTTCCTTCAAATTTATAAACTTCATCATTTTCATTTTGTTTTCATTTCATTCATTTTTACTAAACATTATGCCTACACCATTGACCAAAACGATGCCATTTATTTCTATCATCTCTCTCCTATTCATTTCTATCATTGCCCCCTTCCCCCTCAATGCCTCCTACAAACACTCCCCCCAGCTGCCATCCACTAGCCGCCAATTGAACCCATTTCCCCGTTGCTTGGGGAGGATCCACTAACAACGGCTCCGTCACTCTCAACGCCCGGCCTCCCTCTCGATCAGCCACTCCAGGATGATCATGAACCACTTGATCGGGAAGTCCAAGTCCAAGACACCCACAATTTTGCAGTTCAAGACCCCAGGCCAAACAATCACCATCAGCAGTCAATGCCAAAAAATGATAGTCCCCCATCACCACCTGCTTGATCTTGCGCTGATGAAGACTATCATTGACGCTAACATGGTCAAGATGATTGAGGTTACCCACGAGAACGTGATCGCCACTGGTGAACAACACAAAGTTATTATAAGTGGCCGATACTCGGGAAAACACCACCGTGGTGCCATTGGCAGTATTAATATCATCCAACCACTGATTATAAGCATCAAGACCGGTGACAGTTTCGACTTGGGGGTTCGGCGATTGCGTCCATTCATGGGCAGGAGCATCAGCCTTGTATACTCGGCCATTTTTGATGTAGACAACCGAGTCCACCATCACCGCAAAGTCATCGATTCGAGTGGTGGCGGGTACCAACACCAGGTGTGCCGCCACTTTGTACCCCAGGTCGGGGGTAACGGCATCCCGGCGGTACCACAACCGAATCCCCTCATCGACGCTATAGTAACCACTCAAGTTCCACCCAGCACTAATCTTATTGATTACCACTGGATGGGGGAACTCCAACTCCACCCCCTGGACCAGCAGAGTGGTGGTATCCCACTGGAAGATGCGGTTAGTATCATCGAGAGCCACCACGTGCTGGCGCCCTCCCAGCACCAGTACCAACCGAGCAGTCACTGGGAGGTGCAATTGCTTAAGACAATCAGTTTGAGAAAGGTCCACCCCCGTCGAGAGGTTGACTGCTGGTGATGAGGGTCGGGCAAATACTGAGTGGACTGGTTGGTCCACCAGCAGGAATTGCGCCATGGGATTGGACAAGTCAATGCCATGACTTTCGGGAGGGCCCTCAAGGCTACTACTGGGAGGACGCCGACGCCCGCTGGGAGGGTCTCGAGCAAACTCCTCGTCATCGCGGTCATAACGCTGGAACCGAGGCAAGATTCCTCCATGACGACCCCGAAGAATTATCGGAACCGTGTGCGGAGAGTTGGCATGCCATTGGTCCATTTTATCGCCACTAGGAGTATGGGGACCGCTATCATTGCGGTACAGCCAGCCAGTACAATATAACCCCCCCGTTTCCGTCAAAATGAGAAAGGCAAACCCGGTGGCTCGAATATCAAGAATGACATGGTTATTAAACTGAGGGATATTATGGGGTCGAGGAATACCACTCCCATTGCGTTGGCCAAATGGGATCGCCAGCAAGTCGTAGCCTAATCGCGAGTGGGCCCCCAGTCCCCAAGTGTACACCTTTTGCTTGGTACTTGTGCGGAGACGAAAGAGGTGCTCCCATGTGAGTCCTTGGTCGATAGTATAATCGTTATCGTTATTGGTAAACAATTGATTGTAAAGAGTCTTGTATATTGGCGATTGGGAGTTCCAGAACCGGTTGAACACTTGCGACGATGTCACCGAAAAGTTGAAGGTGTCCTTGGGCCGGAGGTACTGGGGGATTGCACTAACAAGGATATCATCGCTAAGGGATAAGATCGACATCGCAGTGGTGGTTTTGGTGGATCGATTATCACCAATCATTATCCTGCACAATATCAAAAGGGGTGAGGCGCGCGCCCTCGCAGTAGAGTTTGAGTACAAGTTTGGCTACAGGTGTCCCATAATAATGCAGATGCTCGGGTGATGCATATACAAAGCTCGGGGATTGCACTAAAAATGGTGATTTGATGTACGCGGTAGGGGGTGGGTCAGCGATGGTATATGTGATGCCCCGTGGTAGCGTTAGTGGCGATAGTAGCTCCGAGGGCTGCAACCCGGTGACACAAAATCTTGATTGGGAATAATCAAGTATAAAGTTTATTTATAGAATGCAACCATGTTGACGATTGCCAACATTTATCAAACCACCACTAGGGAGGAATGCGAAGGTCAGTGTTGGGGCTATGTTTCCTTACTATTTAACTGGGCCTTCCCCCTCCCCCCGCTACTCCACTCCACTCACGGGATTATTCCCAAAGAGATATTTTTCTGCATGGTTGCATCACGATGTCCAATTGCCTTGGCTAGAAAATTGAGATTTATTTCACAAAAAAAAACTCCCAACCAAAAACCTTACCAACACCTATCTATCGCCTATGATCAAGTCCCAGAGGGTGGTGGTTGCTGTCGTGGCCATATGCCTCTTGTTTGTCACCTTTGTCGTATATGGTACCCAGATTGGTACCATTACCCCAATTAGTGAGTACTTTGACCACTCCCCTAAAATTGAATCCCCCCGTCAGTTTAGACGATCAGATTCCTATGACGATGTTGGGGATTTTTACAAGGTGGTTTATGATACCCATGTCATTGATAACAAGCCCCTGGTACTCATGTTATCGTCGATTGGCAATAAAGAGCTGTATGGTAATAACCGTAAGTTCAGTGATTTTTACCGTACGTTTGAATCGCAATTTACTCCCAGCCATGCCTATTCATTTGGACTTTTAGTGGGTAGCGAGGAAGAATTTAAGATTCTTGATAAATTGATTCCCTCGGTGATTGATGCCGAGGTGGTGAATAAAGTTACGTTGATATATGCTCCATTTCTTGAGAAAAACCTTGGGTTTAATCGAAATGAACGTCATGCCAGTCATGTTCAGCGGAAGCGCCGGCGCAACATTGCTCGACTGAGAAACTTTTTAATCTTTAACGCGTTGGAAGATCAGCAGTATACTCTTTTCCTTGATCTGGATGTGGTGGAGTTTAGTCGGAATGATACCCTTTCCATGTTTATTGAACTGAATTTGGATGTGATTGTTCCTCGCGTCACCATGGGGGGGGTTAGTGATTATGATAAAAATCTGTGGCGGGGCCAACGGGCAGTTCCCAATGAAGATCAATTTAAAATGATGGATGAGAATCGATGGGATGAATGGGACCGGTCGTTTGTCCCTCATGATGTCGACATGTGGCACTTTGATAATTACGTGTCGAATAAAAATGGCGAAAAGGATAGTCATGAAAATGATATCAAGTACCATGTGCCATTGGATTCAGTTGGGGGGGCGGTGCTTTATGCCAAGTCTCTGGTGTATAAAGCTGGGGCAATTTTCCCCACTAGTTATATTATTGGTACTGAATGGAGCCGTGCCGAGGGGTATGATGGCATTGAGACGGAAGGGTTGTGTTATTTGGCGAGACCATTGGGATATAAGTGTTGGGGGTATCCAAATTTGGTGGCTCGACATGATGGTTGATTTTATGCACAGGTAATGGCATAGGCAATAATCACATTAATGCCACCTATAACCAATGATGAAATGATGATTGGGAGAATATCACTTGGTTCTGATATTTCTTTTCTATGTTTTGTCATCAGTAATATGGTGGTGAACCTAATTATAACGAAAATATCACCATTGTATGGATCATTTCGGTATGACACAATATCATTAGAATGCCGGTTTATTGTTTGAAGTATACGAAATTGATCAAACTCATCTGCTGTGCATAAATAAACATCGATTGGAACAAATTGTATTCTTTTTGGCTTATCAAATTAAAATAATGACACTTTAGCAGCAAGTGGTAACAGCATCATACTTTGTAGCGTACCCGACATTTAGGTCAATCTCGGTACGGTAGGGTTTAGAACACAATCATTACATTGTAGCCGTAAACACTGGGGTTAAATAAATAAAATCATGACACCTAAACAATATACAAACCAATCCAGAAAATTGTCTACATTAGGTTCATTAATCAAATTCATCACACCGTAGCAGTGACCACACCAATTGGCTAATTAAATCAAAGTCTCCCATGAACAGCGTACACGTCAATTGCAACATCTAATACACTCATGTCTAATAAACATCATTAGGACAAGGTAATCTCCAACACCATTTGGAGAATTTGAGAAATATAAATTCCAGGGCATAAGAATAGTTGATCATTGAATAAATGGAGGTTTAGGTTCTCAGCCATAGAGGTGATGATAGTAATACTCAAATTGAAAGATTAAGAAATCCTTGGTAACAATTAATAATGCTCGATTGATCTTAGATGGTGGTGATCTTTTGCCCCATAAGGACAATACCATTCGAACAATCACGCTAATCATTAACTTCTGTTCTTCTCCATTTTCTTCTCCCTTTTCTTCTCCCTTTTCTTCTCCCCTTTCCTCTCCCTTTTCTCCCTGTTCGTTCCTTCCTCTTTCTCGTTTTTCTCTACTTTCCATCTCCTTTCTCAAGCCAAACGCGTTTGTACGCGTAATGGATTCTCTCACCCACCAATTGGCCCTGGTGCTCCCAAAAGGACAATGGAAACTCGTCTACCTCCAACTGGCTCCAGCTAGAGTCAAACCATTGATCCACCCCCTAAACCACTCCCTCCGCCCCGATTCCATCAAAATCCGCCATTTTTTCGAACTCATCACCACCGAAGGTATCCCATTAATGGCCCTCGAAGTATTTGTCTACCTCCAAATCCACACCACTCACTATGACCAGTACATATTTGTACCAAAATGTGACACCGTTGGTCTTGTGGAAACGCCATTTGCCACCGCCACCATCGTTACTCAACTCCTTCAATGGGTAATTAATTATAATGTCACCAATTACCACATCCCCGCCATCAAACCCAAACCAAAGGGACCACCCCCCACCAAATCCACCCTCCCCCCATCAGTATACCGCATCTCCAAGCTTAAACGGCAATTGGCATCGTCGGGGACCATCAACTCCCGCTCTAAGCGCCAAATACCATCAATTACGCTTCCGGCGCCTGGCGAGATTAAGTTGGCATTATTCACCAAGGCAGCAAACCTGTACATGTTCCCCGAGCTGGAAAAGAATCGGTACAAACGCATCGCTCCAGGAGCTACCCTCCTCCGATGGTGGCTAAAGGTGGTGGGACAAATCACCACCAGTGACTGGACCCGGAAACTCGACATTCCTGGCGCCGATGATCACGAAATCGCCCGGTACCTCCCCTCGGAGTGGACAAAGGGCGACATATTTCAAGGCGCCCGCCTTGCGGTCAACTCCGTTCCCCTATTTCCCGATGATCCCAAGGGCCGATTTCTAGAACACTTGATCGTCGAGGGTCGCCATGCCAGTGTTCTGAAGCCCAAATTCTACCATGAACTCGGGTTCCGCCAAGAGTTTCGTCTTGGTGATGTGGTGGGTCTCATTGGGTGTACCACCCCAATGGGGCCATCGACATTACCATCATCGACAACCTCAGCCCCGGTGATAACTCCGCTCTCAGCCTACAAAAAGTTTGTTCGGGAACTCAAATCCATCGACTATTCTAGCCGAAACAGGGCAATTGCTGACACTGAAAAAATCGTGGCCCAAGTTGGTGGTGACGTTATGGAGATAACTGGCACTGCCACCCCCCTAGTTAAACGGGATAATCGTGTTGCTACCGCCACCACCATTTTGACGCCCCAAGTGAGGAAGAAACCCAAAAAGGCGATGGTGGTAAAGGAAATGACATAGGGGGAAGAAACCGGGTAGACGGGAAAGATGACCTTACCCCTGCTTCTATACTGCTTCTACATCACCTATAACGCGCCACCCGTCCCTATTGGCCACTCCTGTTGGCCTGGTGATCCATCCGAACGGGGCCGTCATGTTTATCACGCACTCGTTAAGGAGTAGCGATAACAAAGGGGTTGGGTCACGTGGATAAGCCCATTCCCCTCATACCTGCAGGATGACACCATGTCAAGGGAGTAAAACCATAAAGTCCCCCACATTTTGTCAATTTCAAATTTCATGAACGAATCGACAAAACAATCAACAGTGGCGCCAGTACCGCCACAAGCACCACAAATGTCTCCAGTTCCGCCCATGCCCATGTCCATGTCCACCCTGCCGCGAGGACTGATTGACTGTCGTCCTCGTCAACCCCTGGTGGGTTACAAGATGGCAGTGGCAGTGCAACGAAGTCCTTCATTCTCTAAGCGGGGATTAAGCCTGGGACTGTTCCATGACTACCAGTTTGGTGGAGCTGGCATTGTGGGGTCTCCCCCGAGTGCCATTGCTAGTCTGCCAGCGTCGCGCAATGGACTGCTTTCGAGTGAACATATAATTGATCTCATGGAACGAGAACAAGATGCCATTGCTTTAAAGCTAATGAGGGAGATTGATCAACTCAAGGCCGAAGTGAAGCAATTGCGCAATGGCGGAGCACCGCCTAATGCCAATGGTGGCCATCGCAAGAGTTGTAGTGGTCAATTACAGCCAGCATCAAATAAGCGCCATACCCTGATATTTGAAGAAACGAAGAAAAAGGTCAAGGTTGAGCCTAGCTATGAGGCGGTAGTGGAGGAGAACCAGCGATTGCGGTTACGCATTAAGCAATTGGAGGAAGGTGAGCATAGTTAACCTTGGTGGTGGAGCTCATTCCATTCCCCCCTCTCCGCCTCACGCCAATCTCAGCACATCTATGCTTGGTTGTAGTTGCCCCACCACCAGCAAGAAATATATATATAAATATCTACGGATATTTATATCTGATATTTATATATATATATTTATAAATCGAATAGTGGGGTGGATCATCAGATGAAGTTAACCTGGTTGATTCCATTGGCAGTACTGGTGGTTTATGGACAAGTGCCCATGCCGGGGTGGCTCTCGGAGTTTACTCTCATGACCGAATGGCCCGGGATGGACCCGCCGTATATTCCCCTTGAATTTATCGATTTTTCAAAGGTTCCAAATACCCCCCGTCATGAACAGACGCAATGCGAGGGGTTACAAGGTCACTGTTCGTTTGATTGTTTCCACTGTGTCGCTGAGGATGAAGTTTATACGTGTCCGCTTCTTCTGCAAACGTTTGATGATGGTCCAACCCCTCATACCGACCGGTTGTTGGATAATTTGGATCATCCCACGACATTTTTCACTTTGGGGGTGAATGTGGTGCGCTACCCTGAGATTTATCGTCGGTGTATGAGAGAGGGACACTTGATGGCATCTCATACTTGGTCCCACAAGTATTTACCTAGTTTATCTAATGAAGAGATTGTCGCTCAGATTGAATGGTCGATTTGGGCGATGAATGCCACTGGTAACCATCTCCCTAAATGGTTTCGGCCTCCATTTGGAGGGTTGGATAATCGGGTGCGGGCGATTTTACGTCAATTTGGCATGCAACTGGTGCTTTGGGACTTTGATACATTTGATTGGAAATTACTTACTGATCAAGGTCATGGCCATTCTCAAGTGGTTTTGGATGATTTACGCCGGTTTCTGAATAATCAGGGCCATCGAGGCATTGTGTTGGAACATGATCATTCTCAACAAACGGTTGATTTGGCCATTGATGTTAAGAATCAAATTATGTCGAGGCAATTGCCGGTGAATGAATGTAACGGCAATTCTATTCGGTACATTCGTGAATATTTGTGAAGATTGACGTGAGTAACCGCAATCAATGATAGAAAATACATAAAGTAGAGAAGGTAAAAGAGAGATAGGGAGATGAGATGGGAGGGGAGACGAGAGGAAATGCAAGATAAGGGAAGATAAGATGAGGGATGGTAATCGACTATGCTTTAACGACTACACTAAACGATTATCGACGCCCCGTAGCAACTATCACAGATAAGAGCGCGACGATGATGCAGGGTTCACTATACACCACTTGTCAACTGCGGCCCTGCACTTAAGCGATGATGCCGCCAACTCCGAACCTACTCCGAAACTAAAAATTACACGTTGATTTAATAATTAAGCGGATGCAGAAACAACTCCATTGGATTGGGCGAGGGAGTTCTCAGCAATATTTTCAGCAAGGGCTTCAGAAATTTGCTGTTGTTGACTGGCAAGGGCATTTTCAGCAGACTTTTTGCTCCGGGTAATGTTGCTTTTGGCTTGATCAACAAACTCTTCAGCTTTGGCCCGGCCCTTTTGGGTAACATCATTAACAACTGCAGTGGTTTGTTGTTGCAATGGCTTAACATAAGTTTCATACGATTTAGTGGCAGTGTTAACCCCGGCGGTAATATTCTTACCAATGGTGGTTTGATCAGTAGCAGCAGCAACTTCTTGCTTATAAGTAGAAGCAACATCATTACCAATTTCCGTCAGTTTGGTCTTGACATTTTGGTAAAGAGCCGACCCCAATTGCTTACCAATTTCCACCGACTTTTCGAGCTCATTAATGTTATCATTAAAGTTAAACTTTTGCTCAGGCAAGTATTGGGAAAAGTGAGAAATGGTATAATCATTGGCGGGTTTGACATAGTGCTTGACGGGGTATTCAGCAGTTTCTTGAATCTTTTTAGCCACCCGTTCCCCTTCAGGGATCACCTTTTTATCGACAACATTAGTCAAAAGTTGATCCGCCTTGTTATCAAGGGGTTGAATCACCAGACCAAAGTTTCGATTAAGCTGAGAAAACACTAACGTGTACACCGGTACCAATTGTTGGTAGATATAATTGAAAAGGGAGAACGACAACACATATTGCACCACCAGTTGCACCACGGGGTAAGATAAAATGTGGTTGATAGTCTTGGGCACCACGGGAGTCTTTTCGGTAGAAGCCACAGGCTTAGTAGAGGCGTCAGACATGATGATTTGATAGGGGATGGCTCACTATTTATAACCCTCGTTATCTCTCCTGAGGCCATCACCTGAGCAATTGCATGTGACAATTATGCTACTCTTGAAAATAAGGTTCGTATTGTGAGAAAATATCGCCACAAACACCACCACGATTATCACTTCCGATGCCACTCCTTGTTCGTATGTAAACACCACCTCCTTTAAGCTTAACCAGGGAAGGGGGGGATCCTACAAGTGTCTGTCTGTAAACAAACATGCCACCCACCTTCTTCTGCACTTTTTCTCGCTAGTGTGTCTCCCTCACTCGATTACACCCTACAGGAATACCTCGGAACGAATGCCTCGGTGAATGGTCCAGCAGCAATCTTGGCGCCAGGCGATTTGCTATAATTAATCCCGCGGTGATTGACCCCCAACCGTGCCCAATAGTGTCCCGGAGGTGGCCCTCATCACCATGCGATGAGCTCCTTTGTCCCCATGTGAAAAAGTTCATTCCTTGTAACCGATAGGTTAACAACCACCCCCCTCAGGTGCCCCTCCACCATCTAATTGATGCACAGAGTCAAACATAGGCGCATGCGGCTGCCCTGATCAAACCAGCAGCATCCGCCCTAGTAAAACCGTGGAGTAAGTGGGGAAAGTGGAGAAGTGTGGAGGGATTATGGTTGATTTAAGTGTATGGGGAATGATGGTGGCGGTGCTACTTGCGAAATAAACCATACCCGCAGCTAACCCTCGCCAACGAAAACTTAATTTCGGAGGTTTCTTTTTATTTTCATCGACAGTTATTTTTTTTTGAGGAGAAAGGAAAAGTTTCACGTGGTAGATCTACGAGAAATCTGTGTCGGCGCTTAGATATGTCTAGGCCCCAATACAATAGCAGGTAAGCCATGGGTAAGCCTCAACCCCGGGGGCATTTTGTGTACATGATTTTCCTCTACCCCACGATTTAACTCTGAAGATTAAAGTTTAAAGAGGCGTAAAGGGGAGCATTCATTCATAAATATTACCGCCACGAAGGCCACGAAGGCCAAAACTGGCAACCGATAAATTAATTGGCCAAACCGTGGCAACTGATCAAACACTTTTTTCGTCGACGTTGATTTCTGATTTGTTATAGGTACCGTCAGTAGGAATATCCTCAGGCTCAGTACCGTAAACAATATCGGCATCATCCAAATTGGACTTTGGACCAATGTACCATTTGTGGGCCATGGTGTAGTAATAAATTAATGACAACACCAATGGACCAAAGTATACCACCACCGTCCAATTCATCGATTCGGCATCTAAATCAGCCCCCCTAACTGTGGGGAAACAAAGGATGGGAATCATCATTGTAACAAATGCCACCAGAACAATGCCAATTGGGGTCGACCAGCGACCCAAATTCCATGGACCCGGTTGGAAAGTTTTCCGGGCATAGGTAATCTTGAGGAGAGTAGGCATTGTAAACGAAACAAACCCAGCAATCCCTCCGACGGAAAAGATGGCACCAATGGCCGTATCTCCTCCAAACATGATGAGCAATAATAATACCCCAAGTAACCAATTAATCCATACGGCATTAATCGGGGTACTGGTGATGGGATTAACCACCTTCCAAAACCTCAGAAGGGGGAACATATCATCCCGACCATAGGCAAACGTCACTCTCAGCGCCGCCAACATACACAGACCCCCCATAAAAAACAGGGAAATGATCGTCAATGCCAGCGCCGCTAACACCATGTTGGACTCCAAAAACTGGGACAAGTAGGTAACAAACGGCTGGCCTAACCCCTGGGGGTCAGCGATAATCTCATCGAGATCAACACAGGTATAAGAAATGGCAATCATGAATAAAAACCCAATGATCCCCCCCACCAGTGATGTCAACACAATCGCTCTTGGAGCGGCCACGGCGGCATTAGAACACTCTTCAGCAAGATGGAAGGGGGAATCGTACCCCAGCATCGACCAAATCACCCCCAAAAACGAAATGAGCATGGAAATCCCCTGGGGCCATTCACTCTCGTTGGTCAACCCCCACGCTTTGGCATTATTATTAAACTTGGGGATGGTATGATCATACATTTCTGGCCGCTTATTACCCGCCAATATCATCACAAACACAATCACAAGGAACAAAATATTACAAAGAGTTCCCATAGAATTGAATTGCGCCAAGTACTTGGTGGGGATCGACGAAATCACCAGGTGGACTGTCATGAGAGCCACCGTGAGTAAAAATACTTGCCATGTCTCGGGAGTATAGGAAGAATCAGTGTACAGTTTAAGCGCCAACATCATCAGCGCCCCCAGATAATTAACGGCAGGAGCAGCGGTGATCTGGCACAACCAGTTGGACCAGCACGTCAACCACGTCAAGATCGTTTTGTACTTTGGCGGGGCCAACATCGCTACCGCATAGGGGGTCCCCAGCGATACCGGGAATGCCAGGGCCACTTCGGCTAACGATAATGCCACCAGAGTAACAAATATCACCGCAATCAACCAGGGAATGGGAGAAATCCCAATCACCATTTGTTGGTAGTCAAAACAGGCGGCAATCAGCGGAAGAAGCCCCAACACCAGAAATGACACCGCAAACACCGTCA
Organism: Diutina siamensis; assembly: GCA_030580155.1. Taxonomy (NCBI): domain Eukaryota; kingdom Fungi; phylum Ascomycota; class Pichiomycetes; order Serinales; family Debaryomycetaceae; genus Diutina; species Diutina siamensis. The sequence goes on from JAKTSK010000036.1 coordinate 97,536, forward strand.
AGAGGGAAAACTCCCGCTTAAATTCAGGTTTATACCCCATAGCAATGATCATTGCCTCATCATTATCAATAACATGGTCAATATTGACGGTGACTCCCTGGTTGGAAAGAATCAGCTGAATCCCCATATCATCGACATGGACTTGAGACACCACCGGGCGCAAGTCGTCGTGGCCACTGGGTGGTGCCAGCTTGGCTGACTTGGAAAAGAGCATGGTAGGGAACTATTATTTTCTCGAATTTATGGGTATTGCTACTGGTCAATCGATGGTATTTAAACCATGATGACGCCCCGATGGCGGACGCATGTTTAATCTGTTTCGGGATGCGCTCGCATGAATCTGGGGTAACGAAGCGCTGCCGATTTAGGAGTTGGTAAAGGAGGGGGAATAAAGGGACTTTAGCATGGCTTGCGATTTCCTGTTAATTGGGCCGGTAGTGAGAGGTGGAGATGGCGCCGGCGGTGGCGCCGGTGGCGCCGGTGGCGGTAATGGTTGGAAATTGGTGGCGCCGGCGGCAATGGGAAGGCCCCGAGTCTTTTGATGGATGCCAAGCGGGGCTGCCACCCATGCATTTGCCTATCTTGTCTTATCGGGCGATAACAGTAAACTGGCCAGTGATATGCTAGTAGAGGCCACTGTATCCATTACCGGGCTAATGCCATCCTTTACGTGGTGATGAGCGGCTCAAGATACGCTCACTTGCCATTTAGAACTTGTTGGTTTACTGTACAATGCGCTCTCTCAACCCCGCTTTTGAGAGGTGATATGACAGACCAACGGTGGACATGGCCGTGGACCATGACATGGCGGTGGCCGTGGCCGTGGACCTGGCCATGTTGATGGCCACAAAAAAATATGTCGTGTTCTGTTATTGGTGACTGTTTATTTTTGGCAATTATCATCATCTTGATGATAATCATTATTACCGGATTCGGATGACGAAAGCGACATGGTCACGTGGTGTTATCATCACGTGGCCTCCCCGTTTACGTGGCTTGCAAGTTGCCCATTAACGGGCTTTTTTACCGTGCTAAACATTACTATATAACCTAATCTATCCCATTATTGTTGCTTGCATTCGGGAGGATTTTCCTTTGGCTTTTCATCGTCATCATCATCATCATCCTCTTCTCCCAGATCGAATTCTTCATCTTCATCAAATTGATCAGGGAATCCATACTCAACCGCATCCCCAGTAAACCAATCAACAGCTCGGGGGATTAACCGGTCCTTGATTTCTTCTCCCAATTGATAATCCAATTCCAATCTTCCTTCAAGATCATCCTCATCTTCTTCATCGTCTTCGTCATCATCTTCGTCATCTTCATCTTCATCAAACTTAGGAGGTTTAGGAGGATCGAAAAAGTTAAAGAATGATTCGGTAGGAGTCAATTTTTCAATCGTTCTCGTTTGCTTGGTAGTCTTGTTGCGTTGTTTTCTCCGTTCAATCGAAATGGTGACGTTCTTTTCCGTCAGCTTCCAATCAATTTCGCACCCATCAGCGTGGTCATAGACAAAGTCTCCCGAGTAACCCAATTCAGGTTGGTAGTGATAAGTCTTGGTCAATACCCGATTGGTAAAGAATGAGTTTTCATTAAACTCAAATATAAGTTGGAACCCAGGAGTGCTCAAATACTCCATCCGCACATCCTTAAGTGATGCCAATACCTCCAGGTCACGCTCGGTTATGGTTTCCGCCACCGTTTGCAAGTTTTCCAACGAGGTTAACCAAAAGTTGGGAATACCCTTGGTATCATCTTCTTCTTGTTCACCATTTTCACGTAATTCTTCCAACTTTTCCGCGTGCTCAGGGTGTTCTTCAACGTCAATCTCTTCCCCCTTTTCAATTTCAGAGGCAGTGGGCTCAGTGGTACCAACAATGATATCCTTACGCCGTTGGTACAATGGTTGGTACTTGGAAAAGTACTTTTTCTCCAATTCCAATAATTCCTTTTGGAAATCAGCCTCCAACTGCATTTGCTGATGTTGGACCGCCTTGAGTCCCAACACCCGCTTCTTAACCTGAGGCAGCAATGACTCCAAGTATCCCAGCGATTGTCCCACCAACGTGGACAACTTTCCCTGAATCATCTGCAAAAGTGCCGGGTTCTGGGCCAACTGGGCCGCGGCATTGGCGGGGGTCTCGGACTCCTCATCGATGGTGGACACCGTGGGGGGTTGCAGCCGCAAATACAGGTTGGTCACACTCAGGGGGGTGTTCTGAGGGGTGGGGGCCTTGGAGATATCACCGTTCTTGGGGATCTTCGTGTCAACCATGGCGTGAACGTGGTGGTGGATGGCAGACCGATGGGAGAAAATTTAAGGTGTGAGAATCAGGGTGGCATCAATGCCGGCCATCGCTCGTAATCTGAGCTCACTTACGGTTGACTTCCGGCCATAACAAGTGTTATCAGCATATGGGCGTTGACAATAGAGGAGGGGGGGAGAGGGAGTGGGGGGTAGCACGGGGTGCCACTGTCAAAGGGTAATTAAAGGTGATGGGGCTTAGACCATGTGATCCAACCTAATCGGAAGGGAGGGAGAAGCGAGAAACTAAAAAAGCGGTGGCGATGGAGGTGGTGGTCATGGTGATGACAATTCAATGTTGGTGGTGAATTAAATTTTAAAAGGGGTGGTGACCAAGGTGCTGGCTGATGCTTGGTTAGGTTGGTCTGATGCACCGATGTTATTCCAACGCGTCGACCCACCATGGAGAATCCCAATGGTCGTCGGGAGAATGAGCTCATGGCTCGAATCATAAAACTGACGGAAATGTTGAATCAGCTGGTGATGGAGGTGAATCGAAAGATTCTGGAGATTAATCAGCGGAATAGTAATATTGAGGTTACCACCAAGTTATGGCAAATTTATACTCGCAATTGTGGGTTTGATGAGAAATAGAGGGACGTGGTTATGTAATGAATTAATGATTTTATGTTGAAGGGATGTAGTGAGGTGGTGGTGTGGACTATAATAAAGTGGATATGTACTGTATTGGAGATTAGGTCCAGTGGGATTTTATTGTTGTATTGACTTGACCACGGTGAAACTAACACCATGGGAAGATTTTGGTACTGTGAAAGCTGACATTAGAAAAGCCAATGGTTAATTTAGTAGCAATTGGGTGTAGATATCATTATAATAGAGTGATATTGGGATATTGTCATAAAGTGGATCGAGTATATTTGAATTCACAGATGATTTGGAAGTGATGGTTTGGAAATTTGCATAACTCAATGGTTGTCAAATTAATTGTAGTGATAATTATTCTACTGATGATCTTTATATTGATTGAGTTGACGCAAACGAGAAAAGATATTGATGAAATGGTTACTTTATTGTTGATTATACACCAGGAAACTTTAAAAATGATTACTAATACTACCAATTTAATAATTAACATCGGGGTGATCCAATATTGTGGTCTTGATAATACAAGACATTACTATTATTGATTTTTGGCCAGCATTAAAGATCACTAAAAGACAATTTTTTCCATTCACTATTACCACAACCAAAATCTTTTAAGCTATTGTTACCATCACCCTGTTAAACTATTCATTTTAGCTCTGCACTGATGATCATTTAAATACAACACTAATAATAATATTTCCAGAACATTGATCTGGTGATTTTACCTCAGCACTGATGATCACTAAAGCCCAATCTTTCTTTGACCTCAAAATTGATCGATTGATCGACTGATATTCACTTACCCACGGAACCCAATTGCCCAATTCCCTACTCACCACCTTTATTTTATTACTCCCCTCCAACCAATATGTTCATATATTGACAGTTACATATTTCAAAATGTACAACACTCGGGAATCATCACCCCCTCCTAATTTTCCCCAATTGTCCCCTCTAATAATTTGCCCTCCAACTTTGCATCAGGCTCATTCAAATTAGGATACTTCCCATCCAAATACAACTCAATATCATGCTTCCGTTTTTGCCAGGCCTCCACCAAGCTCAACTTATTCTTCAAATCACTAATCTCGTCATTTATACTCTTGATGTTCTCCTCCAGCGACAAGTCATGGAACTCCCAGTGGGTATGGTCCTTGAGCTCAAGAATAAAGTCATGATACTTCATCAACAGTGGTCGATGCGATAATGTGATAAAGGTAATCTTCTTTTGTTGAAACATTTCAAAGAGATAATCCTCAACATCAGTAGATACAGCATTGGTAGCCTCATCAAGCACAACAAACTTGGGTTTTTTAAACAACACCCGAGCAATCAGCATCCGTTGCTTTTCCCCGCCAGACAACACATCCTTCCAGTCCTTAACCACGTTAAAGTTACCCTCCCGTTCCAAGAGGTACTCCAACTTGACTTCCCGCAATATATGATACAAGTAATCATCATTATACCCCATTTCAATCATCTCATCATAAGAATAAGGATAGATGATTTGGTCGCGTAAATTACCAGTGGTAAAGTATGTCTTTTGCGGCAAGTACATCAAATCATCATCATTGGGCTTGGATAATAATCCCAGGTATAATGGCCAGAGCCCCGCCATAATCCGGGCAATCAGGGTCTTGCCACATCCATTTGACCCAAGGATCAAAAGGTTCTTGTTGCCAGTCATCTTAAAGTTGATATCATTGACAAGCGCCGTCCCATGGGAGCCCTGCTCTGATGGAATAATCACCGGGATGTGCTCGAACCGGAGCCCTTGGGAGTAGTTTTGTTGGATGGTACCATTAATGTCATTGATGCCATACTTGGAGCCAAAATCAAACCGGGGCGAGTGTACCTGGTGCAAATCAAATAACAAGCTAAACACCCGGTCGGTGTAGCCCGTCAATTCACTGACATCCTTGATGGAGTACATGAGCCGCAGTCCGGCGTCAGCAAGCGACAACATGAGCCGTTTGTTGATGATAAACTGTCTCATATTATCCCGCTGATTCTCCACCAGGGTGGGGTGGGCCTTGGAGGGTTCCGTCTCGCCCATGTCAGGCTCCAGCTCGCGGGCCTTGGGCCATAACTCATCCAAAAATACTGGCAACCCAGCAAAAATGTACCCCCATGCCGACCAGGTATACTTTAACACGTAGTCCTCGAGAATAGAGTAGCCAAACGTGGTGTTGATCTCCAAATTGATGTGCTCCATTAACTTTTGGAAATTGGCCCGCAACTTGCTCTTTTCAATGAGAGACCCCTGGTAAAACCCAATCTCTTCACAGTTATTCATTAAGTTGAGGTGTTGGTTAAAGTACTTGCCCTCAAGATGGGTCTTTTCCTTGGTCAATGCCCCAAATTCGGGAGTGGCCTTTTTAAGCAAATATGCCGTCAAAAAGTAGTTGGAAAAGATGCCAATGATGGCACCAGTGCCCAAGTTGTCTCTCAAGTACACCAGGAAAAAGATCAAGTCGATGAATGGCTTGCCCATCAGCGAGAATAATCTGGAAAGCAGGTCGGAAAAGTTGGCCACATCAGCAGTGATGTACTGATCAATATTCTGTAATTGATTGGTGTTAAAGTTAACCTTGTAATATGCCATCATCTTGTCCAAGTACATGTCATGGATGTACCGGGTCAAGTTGCTTCTGAACGCCAATGACAACCGCTCCGTCAAGTACTTAATGGCAGCATTGGTGTATGATGCTGGAAACGCAATCAATAACCAGTAAATCAAGTCCCGAGCAAATTTGCGCCCGTTCCCGGCAATCAAGTTTTTAACAATCTGCCCGTCCAATTTGGCAACTAATAACGACAACCAGGTCCGGAAAATGAGAAAAAAGCACTGGGATAACAAGAGACCAGTGTTTTTACAATAAAACTTGGGCACTAACACCTTCCAAATAATAATGAGCTGGTTAAGAAACCGCAGATCCGCCACTGGTTTCTTCAGCAGCTTGGCCACAAACTCTTCATTCTCCTTGAATTGTTTGTAAGAATACTTGTCAGCGGCATATTGGTCCAAATTGGGTTTGGGGATGATAATTCGAGTAGTTCCCGACGGGGAATCGATAAAGATCTCCCTCGATCCATTCTTCAACACCGTACTCGATTGACGAATCAAATTGGGACGAATGAGCCGCTGCTTTCTCGAAGCATCTTTGTATCGTTGTATCAAGTTTCTGATGGTAAAATACACCCCCAACCCCGCCAGGGCGATGAGGGTCAGGAGGAAAAGGATCACCGGACGAGATTGATAGTTGAGGGTGACATTGGAGTGACGTAGATCACGAAGGAGGAGGAGGAGATTTCGGATATCCTCCCTTCCATACGCCAACTTCGAGAAGTTGATCATGGACAATGGGAGGTGGTGGGAAGTGTCGAAGAGGTAAGTGTTGGTATGGAGGGGGTAGAATTGATCATGAGTTATGGGGTAGGTGCGTGAGGAGGGGGGTGGTGTGCGGCGTGCGGCTTTCCTCGGAACTATGCTCGAAAGTTTAACCATAAACCTACTATGACTTGTAAACAATGATAACCCCCAGGGTGTAGCTTCCCCGGAAATATAATAATGGTATAATGATCATTACCCTCTTATATTACATTCGTCTAAATTTAAGCTTAACCATAAATGTACCGCGACTAGCATCAAAATGGTAGCGTACAGCATCGGCTGCCAATGGCGGTCGATAATTAGGATTGCGGATTTGTGTCTTGTTAACAAACACTTCAGTATAATCATAAATCCCAGGAACACCAACATCAGCCCCCCCAGGCAATACCGACAGTGGCTCAGGGGTGCGGAACGTCTTTGGTAAATCAGAAAGATCAGGAACAGTAGCGCCGCCCCGACCATTATGAAACGTCATCCGCCGAGATGACATGCCTCGACTCGACAGGCCGCCCGAACTCCCCGCCATCAGCGCCAAGTGATCTTCATTGAGGTTGTGGCGCCGCTTCCGCCGCAGATCACGCTCGATCTCCTTGTCCAATTTTTCTATCTCTGCCAGCGTCAATTTGACCACCGCAGGAGTAAACTCAGGCACTTGTTGAGAGTTCCGCAACACTGTATAAAAATCATCGCCGCTGCGGAGCTGGGGGAGAAGGTGGTTGCGGATTTCTTCTTCCTGAACCGGAGAACCATCAAACGAGTAACCAGTAAATTGAAGCGCCCGGTGGTACATTTGTGTTTGCTCTCGAATGGTATGAGAAATGGCAGTGGCAAATTCCCCCGGTAACGCTAATTCATCACACATGGTTGCGGCAAACTCCTCGGCGTCACTCTCACCACAGTTTAAAATATCCCATTCAAACCGGTCAATCAAATGAGTATCATTGATGATAATATCAACCTTAATCGTTACCCGGAGTTCTCCCATGGTCTTATCGGGGATACGCTGGTACTCGGCGATCTGTTCCTTCATACTGGCAAGGATGACTTCATAGTTGTTGGCCAGCACAAACTTATAATCATCGATCAATTGGCGCACAAACAGCTCTACCGTCATCACCTCTTCATTCAAATCCCATAAAAAGGTGTCCCTCAATTTGAACTTGTCCCGTTCAAAATCAAACTCAAGCCGGATGGGGACAAAGTGGGGCTTTTCCCCCAGATGGCGGTGTTTAAGCACCCGCTCATTGATTTGTCGTTCAGTAATATCCTTGCCTGGTATTATGAGCTTGGTGGGGGCATTGGTGATACCATTACCGTACCCTTGGTACCCTTCCCCCCAAATCAGGTTATTATAACTGCCCTTGTTCAGTAAGGTGATGGCTCCCATCCGCAATTGTTTGATTTCGTTATACGACGCCAGGTCGCGTTGGATTCGGCCGAGGAGCTGGTTGTTCTGGCTCATCTGGGACTTGTACTGATCGAGGTAGTACAGGTCGGTTTCCACCACCCGCTCATATACCTTGAGGGATTCGGGCACCTCCTCTCCCTTTTCCTCAAGCGCCTTCAGCCACTGGTGGGCTCCCTCCATCTTATTCGACTTGAGGGTGGCCAACTCTTGTCGCAGGTACTGGTCGGGATTAATCACTGGAGGGATTTCAATGGCATTTACTTCACTGGGTTTAATGGCAGCAGGAGCACCGATAGTGGTGCCCCCTCCTGGGGTGCCATCGACCCCCGCTCCAGCGATGGTGGGAGCACGAGCGCCCCGGCGATTGGCGTCGACCATTGCCGACCCAGGTTGCATCCCCGAAGGTCCCCCTGCTCCCATGGCCATATCTGGATGAGGAAGGGCTCCTGGGAGGGCCCCCGGTCGCCCTCCAAACCCTGCTGGTGCCATTGACGCTTGCCCTGGCATCGGTCGCTGGGCCATCATCGCCTGTTGGGTCATTCCCCCACCTGGAATCATCCCTCCACCTTGTTTTTGTTGCTGTTGTTGTTGTAGCATCATTTGTCGTTGGGCATGCTGTCGGATAATCTCTTGGTATTGTGGGTGGTTCTTCAATTGTTGGAGCTGGGCTGGACTCATGTTGGCAAGCACCTGCGGGGGTATTTGACGCATACCTCCCCCCTGTGGTGGTTGGGACGGTTGAGAGTAATCTGGCTGTCCCATTGACCCTTGGGGCATCATATTCCCCTGATTGAAGTTCATGGATGTGGGACGTGTGTTGATAAAAATTCGCGTGCGGTTGGGGTGTGTATGTGGTGTGTGCAGGATGTAGTGTTAACAATTATGAAGTGGTGGAAATGGGGAATTGGACTATTAACATTTAATTTTTGGGAATATTGTTTCAATATATTGATAGATTTGATCTTGTTTTTATTGGAGGTGTGGGGGTGATTAAAAACAACGATTATATTAGTGCGAGTGGTCTTGTTATTCTGAACAGATGTCCATCACAATTGTGAGATGAATTATTGTATTAATCATAAAGAGAGTGTTTAATTGGGGCAAAATATAAAATTGGATAGTTTTGGTTGTTTTGTTCGCTAATGGTCACCCGGGTAATTGTGCTAAAACCGAATTTAAACGCAAATGATAGAATTCAGGCGATTAATTTAAAAGGTTGAGTTGAGTAATTAATTAAATTATTACATGGCAATTGCGAGATTCGATTTTGGAATGACGGTACCTTTCATATTTTGGTTTGAAGGATGCTCGACTTGGCCATGACTTTTCAATGTATCTCTATGTTCACCAATGCATTTGTTTGTATTCAACTTCATCAATGTATTGACTACAATTATACAAGTGTCGATGTCTAAATGCCCTCGGGATAATTCTCCAGCCACGGCTTGGAAATATTAACCGGAAGCTTCAAATGAATAAACCCCCCCAGATCAAGCCCCACCAGCACCCGGAGATAATACCCTCGACCAATATAGCACAGATGAAACAGAGGCAAAAAACACTCCCGGTCCCAAGCAGGCACCGAATCCCATTTGGTTCCCTTTCGTTGCATCGAATCTAAATTAAGGTCCAAGGTCACCAGTTTGTGCCATTTCCCCCCCTTTTGGGTCCAGGAAAGACCGTTAATTGCACGAGGGGTCACATGTTTGTGGTTTGATGCCGCCAGGGTGGTACTAGTCACCGAATACTCCACTTTGGAGGTATTTATAGCACAAATACCCTTGAGATCGGCAACGGTGGACCGGTCGAGAGAGCTAGATGGCAGTAGTTTACCAATTTCCACCACCTTTTTCGCCAATTGCCTTGAATGAGCCACCATCGCCTCAAGGGCATCCTCATCGTGGATGCCATCACTGTCGTGATTATCATGGATAATATCATGATGTAGTTCAATGGGAATGGGGTGTACCAGCTGGTAGGTAAAGCTGACAAAATCGACAAAGAGAAATTTGACATCGGGAGGGTTGGAGGCGCCATTAAAAGTCAATTCAAGTGGTACCAGCATCCACCACGACTTGGGGGGTGCCTCGTGCTGCCAGATACTTCGGAACTGACTCGGGGTAATGTAATCGAGTAGAAATGTTTGCCGGGGTGATTCCAACGTAAAGATTCCCCCTCCTCGGTTGGTCCACCGTGAGGGTTTAACTAAGCGGTGCTTTTGGTAAATGTCAACGTCGGATGTCCCCCGGTGATAAACTTGTTTCGCTGGCGTCAAGGGGTCAGCATTAGTACCTCTGGCAATAAACTCTTCCACCTGGGAATAAATATTTGACAATACCAGCTTGCTAGCCTCCATTCTTAATCGGTTATCAAGGCTATCAAACACCTCTTCTCGTTGTAGCACGCGGATCGAAGTTGATTTAGCCTCACCAAGAATGACATAGCCATTGCCAGCATCATTATAGTATTCACTTCGACCAATCATTCGTGCCAGCACGGCATAGGTGACTTCAGTGCCGGGAAACTCGATATCGGTGGCCAGCATCGATGGAGGTAGCAGATTATGGCAGTGATGAGAACAACTCAGATCAAGCAATTGTTCGGGAATCATAAAAGTAAAGAACCGTTTATATACCCGGTGGGGCTCAAGTCTCCACTTGGTAAACTTGGTATAGGTTCCATCAAACGGGTCAATAGCCGGCACACTATGGTCGACGCTGAGTCTGGAAATGTCTCCAGGGTGGGCTGATCCGGTAAAGTCAAACATTTGGAGGAATGGAGGCTTTTGGTGGCCACAAATGGTAGTGGTGCCTTCAAACACCAAGTAGAACATGTCGAACTTGATGGTGAGATCGCTGTTGTTGCCAATTAGTACGTAACCGTGAAGAAAGTCCTCGCGGTTGTATTCTTCTTTGCTAGGGTCCAATGGCACCGGCGGATGGTTGATTTGTCCCACCTTTTTAGTGAAATGGATGGATATGTCCAATGCTTGGGCGTATGGGTTTTGGGAGTGATGTAGGTTAGTCAATTCGGAAATGTGGTCGATTACGGCATCACCCCAGCTTTCACCCGAGGTCACGGCGGAGATGGGAGTGGCTCCAGTAGTGGCAGAAGTGTCTGAGATCACCGAAGTAGCCACACTTGATCCAGTATACCCTGGAGGGTTGATTGGTTCATGGTTACCTGGGGCATTGGCATCGACGGGACGATAAATGGCATTGTACATCGGGTAGCTGGGAAGTACCGAGCACACATCATGGGCAGTTGGTTCCTTAGACGGGCCCATAAATTTGGGAATGGCTTTAGTGGTTTATATATTTACCTGGCGGTTAGTCATCAAATGCACGAGGCAACCACGCCCAGAATGGCATTAAGGTTGGGGGATTCAAAAGGTGAATTGACGGGGGAGGCAAGGGTGCTAGTGGGGGTATAGGGTAGGTATAGGACTAGTGGTGGTATGACTTGATAGTTGACCTGATTTCATGGTTTAGCCCGACCGTTTTCTATCAGTTGCGACCCTGCTGCTCGCATCCTCGGCTCCGAAGTGGACCTCGATCCGAGAAAAACGGTTGACAGGTCGTTGCGACAAGAGCGGCGGTAACGGTTAGTGGAATGGCCACCATTAAGGTACAGTATAGTGCTGAGTATGAATATCTTCCTACCCGTAACCTTTCACTGCCCTGTCCACGTGTTTTCTGCCACCATGTCTCCGAGGTTAACCCAGGTAGGACACTCTTATCCCTCCCATGGTATCCTCTACTCTTTTCTATCATCCTCCCTTTACCCTCCCCCGTCTCCTCTTCCTTTCTTTACCCTCCCCCATACCCTCTCCCTCTCTTCTCTACCATCTCGTCTCTCCTCCTTCTCATTGGCCAATCCCGTGCCGCACCCGCACTCAACCGAACCATTAACGTGAAAAATTTACCACCAAAGAACATGTCGTCTGCTGTGTCCAAGGCCTCCAACGCCGTGTCCTCGTTGATCCAAAAGTCCACCCAGTTGACCAACTGTGCCATCTACTGGACCAAGGTCGGTGCTGAACTTGGCAAGATCGTGTGGAAGAGAGAAGCCATGGCCCCTCCTAACTTGGAACAATTCCAACAAGTGTACCAAAAGGCGTTCACTTTCATCAAGTCCCCCGAACAACAAAAGCAATTCATTCAAAAGGCTGCCCAATTCAAGCCCTCTAAGGCATGTGCCGCCAAGGCCACTTACCTTGGGGTTCAATTGGCCGCTTTCTGGTCGGTTGGGGAAATCATTGGTAGAAGATCCATCACTGGTTACCCCAAGCCTAACCACGGCCACCACTAGATTGGTGGACATTCAGATTATTCGGTGGTCATCTTAGACGATAGATGGTTGCCTAGATGGCATCGATGACGTATATATCATAAAGAACAAAACAGAATGAAAAGAGAACGAGAAAGAATGAGAGATGTAAAGAAACAAACGTAGTACATTATTACATTCACTGCTGGGATGGGTTGGCCCGAAGTGGGGCCAGCAGCGTTGGCTGGTTGGGTTTATGAGGCTTCCGCTTTGGACGCATTTTGATGGAGTTGGGGCCGGGGCCAGGGTTAGGACCAGCGCTAGCACCAGGACCAGGACTAGTACCCGAACCGTCGCCTATAGGTTTTGATCGATGTTTCCGTTTCAGCTTGGGTTTAATATCTCCCTCTCGTGAAAGTTTATCATTTCCATCAATCCGACCCAGTTTATCGTCAACCCCCAATTTTGGTTTCCCTTCTTTAGCCAACGGTTTCACTTCTTTCTTTTTGCGGCGCCGCTTCTTCTTATCTATTGGCTTATCCTCCGCCGCCACTTCCGCTTCAATCTTTTTCGGTTTCCGCTTGCGCTTTGGCTTTTCGCTTTTGACCTTGTCACTATCAGCCTTAGCCTTAGCCGCCGCCTTGGCAGCAGCTTTGGCGGCCTTGGCAGCCTTGGCTCGCTCTTGTAATTTCTTCTTTCTCAATTGGGCCCGTTCCTTTTGCTTGGCCTTGCGACGGTCTTCCAAGATGCGCTCAATGTCGAATGTTTCTGGGTGTTCCAAAAACAGTTGATACAACGGATGGTCTTCAATTGCCAATGCCACCGCATTATCAGTCACAGTTGCTACCTCTTCCTCGGCCTCTAGTGGTGGCATCTTCAAGTATAATGCATTCTCCACCACCGCTTCCACCGAATCACCGGAACTGGACTCGGTGAACGGCTTGTGAGATACCTTGGCAATAAACTCATCCATATCCCCCTTGTTAGTAAACAGAAAGTAGCTCCGGGAAAACACGGGGTCTCGGTAACCTCCCTCCAGCACCGACCCCATCACATAATAGTTGTGCCCCCGATCGCGGGCGGCAGCGGCGCCCAGATAATACTGGGCCAATTGGTTAAAGAACTCGTCCTCGGTTAACGTAGGAGGTAACAAACGCACCACGACCTTGAACTCAACTGGTGGTCCCATTCCATCTGGTTGGTTGTGTGATTCAGAATTTTCATGGTGAGAATTAATGATATTTGTCACGTGATCAGAGACGCCCCTCCCCCACAATGTCACTAAGCTTTCAACTTGGTATAAATATCTTCGAGCGATAATGCCACCACTGGTTGAGACGGTGGGGCAATTGCGGGGGTTGCCTCCACCTGGGCCAATACTAAATCTTGACCATTACCTGTTTGAATAAACTCACCATAGGCAGTAGAAAACTGGTGGCATTCGTGGGCTTCCGATAATATGAGGGAATCCCCCAGGTAAATCACCAGCTTGGCCAATAATGCCACCTTGTTGAACGAATCCCACGCACTAGGTACGTAAAGAGATACCGTCAGATCATCGTTGCGGTCCCAATCGCCGCCTACCTCAAGAATGGGTTTAATGGCTACTGTTGTCAGATTAATCAACAGCAAGAGATGGTGAGGGCGGGCCAAGTGGCGTTCCAAATCGTCCACTACCGTCACCGTGGCCCCATGTTTCATCGAAATCACCCGAAGTCCCTGTTGGATAATGATAGATTGGGCTGACAAAAAATCGGGCTCGAGTTGTTTCTGATCCACGACAATCAATAACTCCGAAGCAATGGGGAGATCACAGTGTTCAGAGGCAATCTCGGCGTCAATATCGCCGACGACGCCGTCACCTTTAAATTGGTCCACTCGGGCCTTGAAAATTGCCTGACGATTAGTGGGGTCAGAATTGTGGTGGTAAAGCACTCGGAGCAATGTCATGGTGGTTTTAAAGTCATGGTGAACGAGGATGATGGTGGCGGGGGCCGTGGCCACCATCGATGCCACGTACTGTTTGAATGCCAATGGTTGGCGGATGGTGTATACCGCATCGTTCTCGATAGTACTGAGGGAGATTGATGGTTTATTGGAAGGGATGAGGATTAGCACCCGTCTGTTGGTGGTGGATGGTGGCCTTAGTTGAGGAAACATGGTGGTGGTGGGTGGAGTAGGGGTGAAGTGGGGTGGAAATGGGTGGTTATTTAAATGAGTGATACGCGATCGACAATTTTGGTTATGCATGAAATGGTAAAGGTGGAGGGGAGGGAGAAGGAAAAGGGTATGATTATTTTTTTTATATTTCTTCAATTGTGTGTTGTCTCTTTTCCACTTGGATTAATTTTAATTTCGGTTTTGATAATTTTAATTTGGACATTCTTGATTTTGGCATTTTCTTGTATTTAATTTGTAAATTTAAATTATATTATTGTGAATATTGTTGATTTCATCCTTGTGTTCCCCTACTTATTTCAACGTTTTAATTCCATTATCCTAATCCCTTCCTCCCCTTATTTCTTTACTTCCCCATTTTTATTATTTCTTTATTTGATTCTATCATAGACTTCAACATCCCGACCATATCATAAATATCTTAAATAGCCCCCTATAATCTAGGCTTACTGGCAGTGGGCCCTCCAGCAGTAGCAGTGGCATTAATCTCAAGAGATCCTCCATCATCCTCCTTTCCATCATTACCAAAAAACACCACCGTCACCGTTAAATCATCCCTATATCTTCGCAGCACGGGAGCCGGGATCAGAATCAACATCTGCGCTTGTTCTCGAGATCCACCATTACTTAAAGCGTTACGAATCAAGTGAGTCAGCACGTTAGCATCATCAAGCATAAACATCAGTTGACGGTTGCTACGACGGAATGGCTTCTTCAGCAGCTTATCATTGGTCATATCCACCACCTCGGGCAACTTATTCTCCAGTTGACCAAACATCGTCCACAACAGCGATTGCGGTTTGACCATCTTTTCCTTTTCCATCCATTTAACCACGAGACCAATGATTTCTTCATTGGACAACATTTCGTACAATCCGTCCAGCGCCATCACCAAAAAGTCATGGTTTTCAGGATTAATCTTGGTGGAAGTAATCACGGGCTCGGCGGTGACGTAGGGCGGCAGCTTTAATAACGTGGGCATGGGGCGGCCAAAGAATTGTTTGTACAACCGCTCCTGAATCAGCGCCGGTAATTTATAACGACAATCACCAAATGCTCGCGTCGGTTCCAACAGTCCCAACACCCTCCCGTTACGGATAACTTTAGGCTCATCGGGGTGTTCAGAGATGATCCGGGCCACCTCGGTGGGGTTCAGCCCTGTCTGGTCCACCAGCAATTGCCTCACCGTCCATTTGTTATCCTGGTACAGCCCCAAGAGGGCCCGCGAGTCGCCAGTGACTGCCACCTTGAGGATACGCAGATTGGTGTCGTAGAAGGAAAGAAGTGCACACAGACCCAGAATGGCAGGCATGAGTAACTCGGCGGCCTTGGCCTTGTTATTTTCGTTCAAAAGCCGCTCGATGTTCTTGTTGACAATCTCGTGGTCCAACTTGAGAAAGCCATTTTTGATCGCCTGATCAATGGTGGCCAGGTTGGGAACAAACCTCAAATTCTCTTCGGGAGCGGGCTTGAAAATGGTGCCCAACTCGTGGATGATGTAACCAATGAGCTGGTCCCGCAACTTCAGCGAGGTATTCCAGCCGCCATGGCCGTCGAAAATGCCGAAAAACATCCAGTCAGTGGTGGTCTTGATATTGTTATCTTGTAAGATCGGCACTTGGACAATTTCCTCGGCGCGGTCGTCCTCAATGGGTGAATTCAGCGCCAATTGACACACGTCGTACCGGCTGACCCCCTTGCCTCGCTTGACAAAGTACAGCTCCTCGAATTGTCTCAACTTCGAGCTCACTTGGTCATCGTTCAATAAAAACACCCCTTGCTTTTGGTACTGTTGTGATATCAGCTCGGGGGCTGATAATGACAGCGTCAGCGTCGAAAAGTAGCGGTGGCCGCCAACGTCGCTGCCACCAGGACCGGGGGGTGGTACTGTGTCTAACGCATACAATGACCTCTGGTTCAAGGTGATGTAGCCCCCCACGAGGATGATGCCGCTGATGATGGCCACCAGGCGGCCATTTTTGGACTTTTTGGTCAAGGTGGTGGTACGGGGTCGGTGGGAGAGGGATCGGCTGGCCTGGCGGCTCACCTGTCTCTGGACGGCCCGGGATGCTTGGACCTTGGTGAGGTGGTAGATCCTAGGACGGGCGTGCAAGATGAACATTGTGGTTGGTTGAGGTGAGAGTGATGTCTGGGGTGAGCCTCTTGGGTAGTGCGACCTCCACCCTGCAGGCTATCAATACGTCATAGATAACCAGGTGGATGCGGAGAAGGTGGAATGGTGGAGCGGAGGCCGCTGAGCGGTGGGCAGATGGTGGAGCGGTGGAAAGTAGTAGAGATGTAATGGCAGATCGAACTGGGGTGGTGCTAGTGTTTTTGCAGCAGTATCATCTCAGCCACCACTGGGGGGCCACGAGCAATGGCTTTAAGCCTCACTTATAGAAAGTGCCAGTGAAGAGCCACCACCATCATCACGATCAACCACCATCTATATCTCGCCAAATTTACTCTGCTCAACTTATGTCTCTATCACATGGTCACCCCCTCAATCACATCGCATCCGCACCTATTGATCTGATCTGTGGGTCCAAGCCATGTCCATTAAAAGCTTCCTTACTCAATTGAAAAAGTCCCCCCCGAGGGCAATTGTCACTGGTAACCAGTCAGCTGACATGGACTCCTGTGTCAGTGCCATTTGCTATGCGTTGTTTTCGTCGAAACACCAGTCGCCATTGACGCCATTGATCAATATCCCCAAAAAGGAGTTTCGATTGAGACGGGACATTGTGTTGTTGTTTAAAGAACATGGCGTTACTGAAGACGACTTGTTCTTTGTTGACGATTTACCCCAGTTGGTGTCGTCGACGGGGCCTAAGGTACCATTGGCTCTTGTGGACCATAATAATATCCAAGGGTTTGCTGTGGGGGAATTGTTCAAACAGGACCGGTTTGATGTAGTGGGTATCATTGACCACCACCTTGATGAGGGTCATTTCGTTGATGCCAACCCTCGAGTGGTTGGGGTGAGCGGTCTGTGTTCGCTGATGGTATGGGACTACTGGCACCTGGTCTTGGGATCCGATGCCGAGGATGGCGAGGTGGTGGCTCTATTAACCGCACCTTTGCTCATTGATACTGGTAACATGACCTCCAAGGTCGAGGCCATTGATGAAAAGGCGCTCCAACTGTATCAAGACATCTTGTCTCGACCCCAAGCTCAGGGAGCGGGCACGTTTTCCATTGACCAGTTGCGGGGGCTTGGATACGCTTCTCTCAAGAAGGCAAAGAAGGATTACGATGGATTTCTGTTTGGTGATTTGTTGCGCAAGGACTTTAAGCAGTTTACTTTTGGCGGCGCCGAGTGGGGCTTTTCATCATTGGGCAAGCGGTTTGCCTGGATGGAAAAGAATTTTACTCGGGTGCAAATTGACCAGGGGTTTGATGAGCTTCGTCAGGATTATAATCTTGACTTTATCGTGTGTACCACTCTGTACACTGATAAGGATACTGGGGTGTACTGTCGGGAGTTTGGGGAAATGTCATTTACTGGGAGCGATTTCAATTATGGCCATGCCATTTCTACACTTGAGTTGACGCCTGAGCCCGAGATTAAGGTGGGTAATTTGCACATTTGGCGCCAAGGGGTCACCAGTGCTAGCCGCAAGCAGATTGTTCCAGTAATTTGTGATACGGTAGAGCATCACCAGAAGTAGGAGAAATCGGGGGGAGGTCTAGGGGAGAGTGTAGATGGAGAGTTGAGCATGGAGCCTTATGGGTAGTTGATGCTTATTTGTTAATCTCAGTCACCACTGTCGTGTGTACTTAATGTAATGTCGAAAAAGATCGTAGATTAGGAATGTCATAGACCATGAAGCGATCACCTGGAATTGAGAGTAGAAGAATTTAATGAGCGTGATAGAGCAACCATTTCATTAGGTTTTTGGATATTAACCTGCTTTCGTCATTATTTTCTGATCTAATTAGATTAGATTTAGTGTCACCTTGCCATAATTAGTTGGATAATTCCACCATTTTATTAGTGGTAGAATTAATTGGGGAAGTGTTTCAAAGATTAGATGAATGATAGTCTCTTTGGTTGAAACTACTCATCATAATATAATTAACCACCTATTGCACAACGATGATTTTCTTTCTGATCAGATCTTTTTAATTCATTCTCTCGTTGGAATATTCTCTTCTCATCAATTATCAACATCTACGGTATCATTCCCCCTTTAAATCATCACCTCACCTCTTTATCATCATGTCTATTATGCTATTTACTTGGGAATTTCGTTCAATGGCTTCAACTTGAACCCCCAGGCTTCTTCACCGGGTCTGTCTTCGTAATACTTGTTCAAATCGACCCCATGGTAAGGGTGGTGGGCCCAGTTAAACCAGGGAACCACGGCAAGGTTCATGAACGAGTATTGAGAAAACTTGTTGGCAGTGTCCTTTAACCGATCATCCAAGTTGGACTTGTCAGTGTGGTAAGGGTTCTTGCCTTCCGATAACAACTTCTTGATTTCATATCTGTCCTTGGCCACTTCCCGGCTGTTTTCCGACCAACCAAGGAACCGCTTCGACGACCGGATGTATGCGAGGTAGAACCCACCAAACACCCCCAACAAGGTGGTAGCCCGCAAAGCACCCCCGGGGATCTTACCGGGAGCCTTGAACAGACCAGCTGAAGGGTCCAACTTTTCCCAGGCAATGAGGGCAGTCGGCATCGCAATCGCCAGGGCCGCCCACACCCCCAAGTCCAGGGGACGCATGTACGACACCACCCGAGAGAAGTGGGGGTCACTGTCAATCAATTCATAATCGCTAACAGCGTTAGGCGCCCTAACGGGGTAGTTCTCCTTTGTATAGGACATGTCCGTTGTAATTGGATGGTTCTTACTGGTTGAAAAAATGAGCGCGCGTAGGGTAGTAGGAGGAGAGGGAGGAGGTAGGGGAAGGTATGAGCTGGGGATTCATGTGTACACCACCAGGTAAGTGAAGGGTTCAACTGTATAATCTTTATGGGTCACTTGTAGCAATTTTCGCTTCCAACCAGCTATTTACTTTATTTATGGCAATATTGAAATAATCAGTGGAGTGATAAACGTAGACGTAGTAACTAAAGGAATACTCAGACTTGGAATGGTATTGTAAAAGGGTAAACGATAGGTAAGATCTAACTAATCTCCTAATTGTTGATTAGTAAAATCAAAAACTTGGTGATTTTGTTTGACTGTTTTTCAAGCCAATGAGGGCTAGTTGATGAGGAAACCCTATAGATGAACTCCCCCAATTCATCTCCATTCAACTATCTTTGCTCCAATGTATCACAATAAAATACCACCACCTCGCCAGCACCAATTGCATCAACATTACTTCTCATCCCCACAAAAAATCATCACCTTGTTAAATCTATTATCAATTTCCAAATAAAAATTCTCAAATTCCCTATGTTCGCTAATATCGTATTACTCCCAATTTCTCTTACAATGTCAATCTCTTTACTTGATTTGCCAATGCTCCTAACCTCACCTCTCTTATCACCAGCCGCACTCACTGCATTCGCCACATTGAACCTACCCATTAAACCCTACCCCCCATTACTTCCAATGCCATCTCTCCAACCAAACCCCAACCATGCCACACGAATACTCAATGCTCTCCGCTACAATTCCATTCCTTGGGTCAACTTTGGTATCATCTCCCTCCTAGGTTACTTCCTCATCAAATTGACATTCAAATATAACGACCTCTACATGAAGCTGTCGTTAATCACGTTGATCGTGACCAACTTGGTATTGTTTGGCATTTCAGAAACCCTAGCCCAGCTGATTCTTTGTTACCGACCCACCCAACCCGCTTTACAATGGCAAATTGCCCGGGATATGGATGATTTGGACGTTTTGGAAGCGGAGCCAGATACTAATGATGTGGAAGAGTTTATACAATACTTGGAGCTGGATGATCCTCCCCAAAACCCTAACTCAATACCGATTCCACCCCCCATCCTCACCTACTACTCATTTCCAAGACTCGCAGGGTTCATGTGCTGGGGTTTTATGCTTGCGTTTGCCCAGTGTGTATGGTATCGATTCCTTCAAATCTATCTGAAGGAGCCTCGTCTCATTGAGGTTATCCGTAAGGTATTGACTGACCAGTTGTGTTACCTGCCGGTGTCGCTCTTTTGCTTCTTTACTTATGGTACCATCATCTTGGAGCTGGGGACGTGGGATGATGCCAAGGCCAAACTTCAAAGAATCTATTTACAAACATTGGCTACCAATTATATGGTGTGGTTTCCCGTACAATTTTTTAACTTTTTGGTGGTGCCCCGGACTTATCAGGTTCCGTTTTCGTCGCTGGTTCTGGTGCTATGGAATTGTTACTTGAGTTTGCGCAATCTGAAGGCGTAATAGGCAGGGTAATGATTGCTGTAGTGAAGGTCTTGCTCCAGTGAAGGCATATGTTTGTTGAGCCTAAATGTATTTCCGGCCATGAATAAAGTGGTAGTGACCATTGTATAGACAGAGTGGAGTTATTCATTTTGGGGAGTTCAAGTCCGTGTCTTGTAGTCTACATTTACTGGATAAGTGAGTATCAAGGTAGACCATTGGCCCATCTTTGATATTGTGGTAGCACCGACTATCAGTGGAAGCACTCCACCTCCTATTATACCTTAATATCGATTGATTTTATAAAGTGAAAGAGACTGGGAAAGCATCTTCTTGAGTTGGAACTAACGAGTTGAATAGTGGATAAGCCAAGCTCAGGTGAAGTTATCCAAAAGCGAATAAAATGAAACGATGAAATTGTCATCAAAATTTCCAAGATTTTCCATCAACTGGATTTAAATGGTGAAGGGATACCATGGCGATGATCATTTGAAATTGAGAATATTTATTGTCATCACTTGTAATTTTTCATCTACTCGTGATCATTGACCTTACCTGTTCTTACATTTCCAACTCAGTCCCAAGTTAATAACAACATCCCCTATTGTAACGTAATATACTTATCCATAATGTCAATAATCTCAGGACAAACGTCCTTCTTCATCCTCTGTCTACGACGTTCATTGGATACCCAACTCCGTATTTGTTTCCCTGATAAACCTGTCCGGCTATGGAGAAACGATATATCACCTCCCTTGAGATATGCCTGGCCATTGGACAGCATATGACTAAAATACCATTGTTGAAGCTCATGTAAAACTATGGGATCATGGCGGGTCCGCCTCTTGGCCTTTACTGATGAGGGTGCACTAATATCATGATCTGCTGCCGTTGTAACAATGGCATGATCAACAATGTTGCTTGTAATCTCATTACCTGCAAACGAGTCCAACCGACACTGAAGCAGGTGTAATAGAATCGTGAGTTGACGCACCACTTGGTGGAATTCTTCCAGATAGGTATCGGGGTATTCAAAAGCGAATCGAGTCAACTCATCACCAATTTCTTGAGTTTGAGTAGTAATCTCTTGACAATCAAATGCTTGTCTTGTGGTGACACAATTAATGAGAATTTTTGTTTTCATTTCGAGTTGAGTTAGCCGTAATCGAGGCGAAATCGTATCTTGGGGCATTTCAATAAGTGGAGGTGGATTCATGCTAATCTCAAGTTAATCAGGGTTTCCACAACATCATATTTGACTGGGTTGGTGGGTGATGATTGCCTAATTTGGGAATCTAGGAAACTCACACGCTGCAGGAACCAGGGGAATAGAGATATTACGACACCACCAACATGATGAAAAGATAATACTTGTCTTTTTATTTGCGGGCCGACGGCACTATGAATTTATTAAGTTATGGAGAAATGAACCAGCATGGTGATTGATCTCTTCAAGCTAGCAAAGGAGAAAACACCCGATATGATGGAAAATTTCTCCTAAAGCCTCAAAATAACGGGTAATTTAAATGAGTAAAGCACAAAAGTGGAGAGGACTTGTATTTTCAAGGATAAATGGAACCGATCTACGGCTGGGCCATACTGTTTAGACACCAGGAAGTAGGCATACTCACCGCAAGTGTTCCAGTTGATACTTCCCTTGCAAATTTCCCATTTTCCTACCAAAAAAACTTGGAGTTTCCTTCCATTTGTTAAACAATATGATGCGTAACATATAAAAATCAAAACCAGATTTACCGCCACTTCACCAGCAAGGAAAGTGTTCAATGTAAACCATAATCTCTCTAAACCAAGGGCCTTGTTCACCGTGACCTCGCCACTAGGAAAGTATACTTTCCCCCCTACTACTAATTCATATATTCACGTCTATTCTACTTGGTAGGAATACCGTCGTACTCACCGTAGCCCAAAGCAAGGTTGATGTTTTGCAAACATTGAGTGGCAGCCCCCTTCAACAAGTTATCGATAGTGGCATTAATCACCACCCGGTCTCCCCTGGAGTTGACGGCAAACCCACCAATAACCACCCCATGGTTACCAGAAATGTCCCGAACCAAGGGAATGTCACCAGTAACGGTAATGAGTTGCTCCCCTTGGTAACGATCTTGGTAAATGTTTCTAATGTCTCTCGACGTCAACGACCCTTGCTTGATGGGAATCAGCACTGTATGTGAAATACCTTGGAACCATTGGGCCACATGGGGCATGAACGCTACCTCCATGCCCAACTTGGCCAGGATTTCCCGTTCGTGGATATGGTCGGTCAAAGAATACGGAATCAAGTTGTTGTTCAAAAAGTTCACGTCATTCTTGGGCGAGGGCTTGGTACCAGCACCAGAGTACCCCGACACCCCAAACGTGGTGGGCAACCCGGCAATGTACTTGGACAACGGGGCAATCGCCAATTGGGCGGCAGTGGCATAACAGCCAGGGTTAGAGATGCGCAGAGCATTGGCAATTTTGGTCCGGGGTTGGAGCTCGGGCAACCCGTACACCCAGTGGTTGGTGGTATCAAACCGGTAGTCGGCACTCAAGTCGACAATCTTCAGGTGGTTGGCCCCGACCAGATCAATGGCATCGACGAACGGCTTACACACCCCGTTGGGCAACGCCATCACCCACATGTCCACCTCTCCCAGCAGTTCCAATTCCTTAATATCATCGACTTGAAGGTTCAGGTAAACAATTTGGGCCTTGTTGTAATCTTGTAACTTTTGTCCCGCCAATTCTCTCAGCGACACGTGCGAGATTTCAAGGTAAGGATGGTTATCAATCAATTTGATCAAATTTTGTCCCGTGTACCCCCGGGCGCCAATCAACGCCACCTTGGCCTTCTTGTCGTTGTGACCTTGAACATGGGGGGGGTTGGGGTTATTGCGGCGCACTGCTGAACCATGAAAGGCTCTGGTTTGTTGCTGAGCCGAAAACACCCCCAGTTCGTTGGACGACGACAATGCCAGACCAATGTGCAGGGCATCAAACTCCTTGATCAATTCCAGCAGTTGTTGGGGCGATAACCCGTACCAAAACAAAATTTGTCCGTTTTTAGAAAATGACCCTTCCGACTTGGAAAAGTACCAGGGCAAGTTGGCATCGTTTTCCAGAACAATCCAGCACAAAGATTGATAGTCCTTTTTAATCAGGTTGAAGATATTGTCAGTGACATTATTGAGCCAGCCAGTCTTGGACGACAAGAACTTGTCGAGTTTGGGTACGTTACCCTTACCCTCAGTAACAATGGCCAACACTTCAAGCGGTTCATCACCATACAGCTTGAATGGAGTCGATTCCAACAACTTCAAGTACAGCGCTACCGATAACTTCCCCAGCTTGATCTCGGGGTCTCTCAATAATGCCAGCCGTAACAAGTCGGGATTACCAAATTCCGACAACGAGTTGCGGTTAAATAATTTGTAACCCCGGCGAATCAACGTACCGGCCCCGGAATCAGTAAATAATTCCTTTTGGAGGTCATCCACATTGATGATGGCCACCGACAGCGACCGAGGCAAGTGTTGCAACAAGTCGTGGATCTCCTTGATCTTCAACTTGGTACCGTACTTGACCCAAGGTTCCTTCAACAAATCTTCATACTCTTCATCCAAGTTGATCACCGACACCTTTTCACCAGTAGACCCATTAATGATGCCACCCTTTTCGTTAAGGTAAACAATCTTCAACGGTTCGAATTCCCGAGCCAATTCCCCGGCAGCAACATCAGCATTGACATTAAGCAATTGACCAGAAGGAGTTTCTGCCAAAGACGTCAAAATTGGCAAGCACCCCGCATCAATGGCGGCTTCCACTGGCGACTTGTTCACCGTGGTAATTTTACCCACCAATTGGTACTTGGACTTGTCCAAATAATCGGCGCCAAACACCCCAGCAGTGATGGGACGAGCCCGCACCCCCATCTTTTCCAAGGCGGTGACAAGACGCAAGTTTTGTTCCAAAAAGCACTGGCGAACCACCGCCATGGTGGCCGGGTTGGTGACACGAATACCATCAATGTACTCGGGTTCCACCCCTTCCCGTTCCAACAATTCATTGATCTGAGGACCAGTACCATGCAAAACGATGGGGTACAACCCAACGTGGTAGAGAAACGCCAAACACAGGGCGAGCTCGGGCAATTGATCGGTGATGATGGCACCACCAACTTTGATGACAGCAAATTGTTGTTGCAGCACCGAGGTAAAGTATTTCAAGTATTGTTCCACTTCTCTTTTCGAGCCAATATTGTTGAGGAGTTGAACCACCGTCGACCGAGTCAGGTAAGGGATGGTGGTGGTTGTACCGGGGAGTTGAGACAAAGCCAGAGTCACGGGGGCGATCTTGCCAAGCTTGGTGGCAGCCACCAGCCGCTTCAACCCGCGGGCCGTCCGAGTAACGTGTCTGAACATGGATAGGCCTGGAGGTAGGATGGATGAAAAAACCTTTACCAATCAGGTAAGAGGTGCTAAGCGCGATGTGGTTTTGTCACGTGATATGAGTCAGTATTCCGGAGTCGACAATTTAGGAGTTGGCGTAGTTACCACGACCATAAACCGCACTACTATCAATATTTGCTATTGTTGTATTGATTTTAGGCTATTACTATTACTATTGGTGTGGGGGTAATGGATCACGTGACCTCATCTCATCGACCATGCACAATTGTGTCAAAGATATAACCATCATTGCAGCTGAAAATTTTTCATAGCGTTAACCTCTGCACATTTACCGGCACATTCACATGCATTGGTCACTGATATGTAAATCCGCAACGCACCCATCGGGTCATGGGGGGACACCAATTAAGCAGGTGCTTGCATGGTGATGCTAGTGCATA
Source organism: Diutina siamensis (assembly GCA_030580155.1). Taxonomy (NCBI): domain Eukaryota; kingdom Fungi; phylum Ascomycota; class Pichiomycetes; order Serinales; family Debaryomycetaceae; genus Diutina; species Diutina siamensis. The sequence goes on from JAKTSK010000036.1 coordinate 122,901, forward strand.
TCGAGGTAGATCCAGTTAAGTAAGGGGGAGTACACCGTGACGATCGTAGTAATGAGATGGTCTAGATCATCGAGGGCGGCGGTAATGGCGGCAGTTCCGTGAGGAAAGTTCTTTTCGGTGATGCGGTCGCCGTCAACTTTTTGCTTTAATATGGTAGTGATCTTGGCAACCGCAACCTTGCTATCGATGGGAAAGAGCATTTGCTGGGCATTTAGGTGGCATTGGTGGCCAATAGTTTCCAGGAGTCGTTGGAGGTGGTCAAAGTAGGTGAAATTAATCTCGTTGGCGGCGACGGTGCCATAAATGACCGCCGTCCGCAAAAATTGGCCGAACCATTTCTTCATGCCGTCGATGGGATGACTATTGGCTAACTGAGGGTCAGACCAGCACTCGAAATTGGTAGGGTCGATGGTGGTATTTAATGGCAACTGGCGATAAAGGGTGGGAAATAAGAGTCGAGGACTATTGGTAGAAACGGAACACTTTAACTGCCACCACCGCGGGCATGATACCAATACTGACAAATTTTCGTAGACCGTATAGCCATGGTAATCACTAAATATCGACCGTTTGATCCAGTCATTGGCCACCATCACCAATACCTCTAACCACAGATCACATCCCATGGCGGAGGGGGTGATTGGTTCCGGCTTGGTCGCTTGCGGGTACCAAACCAGGTAAAAGTCATCGATATAGGCTACCACCTGCTGGCGGCCGACGTTATGGGGGAGCCCTTCCCCCAACCTGGTGAGGATTTCACTATACATCACTGCCGCCGGCCCGTCACCTCCCCTTCCCAGCACCATTTCGAGTTTGCGGTGGCCAAAGTGCCACCACCAGTACTTTCTCCACCGGGTGCTCCCCACCATCGGCGGCACTTCAAACCGGTGGTAGAGGTACCGCAACAGAGTGGCGGTGCCCCATACCGCCAGCGCTAGCCGGTGGCCTTCGCCAACCTGGTTGACTCGAACACAAATATCATCAAATCGGCGCCGCTGGTCGGCGGTGAGCTCAAGCGGAACTACCCCGTAGACAAACTCCCGTTCATGACTAAAACTATGACTGGCCACGCTGCCTGCAGCGGTGGCCACGTCGCCTGCCCTCGTGATCAACTGTTGGAGCTGGCGGAGGTGTACCAGCTTGTAAATGGGAAAGATAGCGAGAAACTGACGCCAAAGGGCCACCGCCGCCGGCAATTGCTGGCGCTCAAGGTGGCCAATGATATTCAGACAAATCCGGTAGCACAAGAGCCACAAGTAATTGGCAATGCGGTTTTCTTTTTTGTTATAAGTGTTGGCATTGTAACCCGGCACCTGGTTAAGGCGGAAGCTTTCACATACATCGGCTTCCATGAGGAATATGTAGCAAAAGTAGTTGGCGGGAGTTAGGTTGGTCAAAGATGCCAATTGGGTGAGCGAAGTGTGGTAAGCCAGTACTAGTTGAAGCATGGCCGGGAGCAGCGACGCCTGGCGGAACTTTTGAAAGAACCGCCGGCGGTGAAGGTCTTCCACCACCGCAGTGGCTTCAGCCCATTTGATGTTTTCCTCAGCTGGCAGCACCACCACCGCCGGCGGTGATGGCGGCCCCCGGGGCGGCCCCCGGGGCGGCGACCCTCGACATACCGCCAGCGGCCGGGTCGCTTGAGCTCGTTGGCGGACCAAATTCATCAAGTGGTTGCGGCGAATCCGGGCCCCCTCTTGCGACGTTTGTAGATTGTATAGCTTGGTCAATTGGGTCAATTTGCGCTTGACCTTTACCCGCAATACTTTGCGTTGGTTTTCCTGGAACTTTTGTTGGAGCTTGCCCCGTTTTTGTTGGAGGAGCTTGTGGCGCCGTTCGACTTGGTCCATGATCAACAACCTTGTCGTTGGTAGAGGATGAAGATGGCCTACGGCATTATGAATTGTGGAGGTTGCGGCTTATATCCAGGAAGTCATGATTAACCTGGGGTCTATCGGATGGAGCTAACTTGGGGCCAGCACTGGAGTTCAATCTCCGGAAACTGTCACCGAGATGACCCAGCAAAACCGCCACCCCAACGGTGACTATTACCTGTTAATCGGTGAACTTTTCTCGACATGTTCTCTCCCGTTGTTAACCTCGCACTTCGCAACCGCTAGTTGATTGCTACCCTGATAACGATAAATTCATCGGAGATGTCGGCACCGAGATTAGGTCGAGATGGTGGTGGGGTGATTGAAGACTGTGGTTGCTTTTGCTACGGAAATGATCAGTGCACCGATGTCGGGGTTAGTAAATCGGGGTCAATCGGGGCGTCGCCTAATTGGGCGGTGACAATAGATGCTACCATCATCGAACAAGTAACCACAGTTTTTTTGGCGTCTTTGTGTATGGTTTCAAGTTTCTATTGCATTGAGTAGCCGATCCGTGAAAAAATGACCCACACGTGGTTAGCTGCAGCTGGCAACAGCGAAGAAAGATCAACTGCATGTACACTACCTAGCATGGCGGTGGTCATCACTGCTAGCCGGGTGCATCCGGGTTATTAACAAAGGTGATGGAGATGGTTGGTTGCGGCCATCGGCGCCGTTGACCTGGTACTAATATCTAACGTCGCATTTCCCTCATCGATTGTAGTTTAATCCACGTCAGCGCACATAAATGCCCAGGATGTTAAGCGACCGTTGGGATTGCGTCTATGCGCGCTTCCGAAACCGACGTTGCCTATACACAAACCCTGAAGACTCGATGCACCATTAAAAGGCAGCTACTTACGTAGGCACAGGGGAAGCACAGGGGCTGATGTCATCGGGTATGAACAGTAACCGTTACCTGGCCGGTGGCGGGTGACTGGTCTAGTGCGTTTAAGTGACTCTTCTCACTCAGTCACCATAACCTCATTGCTAGCTAACTACTTTCGGGGTAATCAATATCTCGTCTATAAGGTTCCAATAAATAATAAAATGCTAATATGCTAATGTTTTCTCTTCCAAAACTTGAGTCCGGAATGAGTTTCAACCAGGGCAGGACTGGTCAGTCGCGAGTTCATCTTCAGCAGCGGCACCAGCGTCATTTTCAACTGGTACAACAACAGCAGGAGCAGCAGGAGCAGCAGGAGCAGAAGGGTCAGCAGCAGCGGAGTCAACTTGCGGCTCTTGGGCGAGGTCACAGTGGTTCTGGCCAGCAGTACCAGCAGAGTGACGGTTTGGGGATGAAGATGAGGCAGAGTAGGCAGGGTCAGCTTCAGGTATTCTGGCCACACATTCTCCTTGAGAATCTGCCACACCTCGTTTCTGGCGGGGGCCAACACTGCGGGATGAATCAATTCCCCCGATGCATAATGCAATAAATTGTCGTAGTCATTGCTACTGAGGTTAACCTGCTTTGGCGAGTCATCATAAATAAATGTCGACAAGATCAGTCGCCACATGTCATTGAGAAACTTGCAATCATGGTCATCGACCACCACGTCGGCACTTTCGCTAGTCAATGCAAACGTCGCCCTGGGTTCTTCGGGGATAAAGTCAACGTCATCATCATCAATCGTCGCCAAGAATCCGTGGTTGACGCTTGCCGAGTTGCTCAGAACCGTGGTGATTGATTTGGAAAGATTTGACGTCACAGGAGCTAACTTTTGCTTCAACGGCTCCGGCACCAACTGGTGGTAATAATATTCGTAGGTATAGATGGCCACCAAAAACTCCAAGTTTTCTTCACAGTGGATGCCCTCGATAAACCGTTGGAAGGATTGGGCACATTGGCCCCGAGTGCGGTCACTAATGAGGCCCACTGCTTGGAGCCAGCAATAATCAATCACTTCATCGAGTTGGGTCGAGGAGTACAAGGGGGCCGGGTTGGATATGGAAAGGAGATCCCTCAGTATTACCTTGGTTGGTATTGGCCTATATAGGCGCGGGGGCGAGGTATTAGCCATAGTTTCAATTACCTCTTTTGGGGGCCGCGATTGTCTTTTATATAACGGGCCATGCACTCATGTTAACCCACAAAAATAAATACCCTCAAACCGAGTATGCGCCCTGTGCATAAAACGGTTTCCTGTATACAATCGGAAAAATACTCGCGGTGGGGGGGCACAAAAGGAAACGGCTGCCCTCGGACAAAAGCAATAAATAAAAAAATGCAGTGTTGAGTGGATAAGGAAAGAAATACCTTCGGACGGTTCGGGTGCACCTGGGCCATCTTCCCTCGTCGACTATACTAATTCTCCGTGGTATAGAGTTATTGGGAGTTGGGGGTTGGCACCCTGCAGGAATCGACACCGTTGAGAGGTTGTTTCAGTTGACACCACTACTGGTCAGCAAATCAGTCGCCATGACTTGCTTTTTTTCGGGGTGAGCATAACGACATCCCCTGTCCTCAATCACCGGTCACAGAGGCCCAACCATGTACCTGAATCCACCCACCACTATGGTTATCGATGGTGATAAAAGGTTCCTACGCCAATTAAACTTTAATTGTGAGAATGCTTGGGGGGCTCATAATAAAAATTGTATTATGGATGGCGCCATTATAAGGTAAGGTAATCTTATGTGGATCATTAGGCTAAAGGTTAAATTATGGACCCACCTGGAACATGTGGTCGCATATTATGTCAGTACATATTCTAAGGCTGCATCGATCGCTGCCTACCATCACTCAACCCCAGTAACGTGATGCCACGACATTTTTATCAACATGTGGCGCCTCAGGAGATTTTTCTATTATCCCACTTTAAACTTTAACATCTAACGACGTCGTATTCTCGATTGGCACTGATAGGCGCTAATCAAAAAAAATGTTCCAAATGAGCAATCGTCGCATGGAACAGCACCATTTCTTGGACAGTTCGGAAAATTGCATGCAATTTGGGACAAGGATGTGTCAAGGTGATGCTAGGCCTTGGACATGGTACTATCAGCTATGGTCGTTGTAAGTTAGGGTTAGGAGTTGGAATAGTTACCGCTCAACGGTGAATTTACCCGTAATTACATTCCCTTTTACTTGAAATTTGCCTGAAGTGCCACATTATCGGAGTTTCCTACGGGGTCTCGACTTGGAGAAAAAAAAACCTTAAATTGCACATCAAACAAAAATTCCCCACCAATGCGGTAATTCAACCGGTGCTCACGGTAAGAATAACCCAAGAGGTGGTGCATTCACGTCCAACCCCTGACCATTAATTAGCCTAGGACCCTTACATTTCCACTACGAGCCCTGGAATCAGCGAACATCTCACCATCAATTATGGTGATATTCTGAAACATGTTGGCCATCACTGAGAATCAAAATGTAAATGTTTCACCACGTGAGGTATTTGGGTTTGTGGTAAATCATGCTTAAGTCTACTTGGGTCTGCAAGGGCCTGCTTCAGTCTGCTGGAGCCTGGTGAAGCCTAGTGGAGCCTTAGTATTCGAGGATGTATTGAGTGTAATGTTGTGGTGAATCGAGTCACGTGATGAATGCTTGTCCTCTTGAGGTGGATCCACTCACCCTATTCCGTCTCATATTTATAACCATGCCCATTTTAGACAGTTTCTCTAAATCACCACCTTGGGTGACTACCTGACTCGGTCATCCCCGCTATCTCCGCATTGATCCTTTATCTTGATTGATCTAATCATTCCGACCTCACTCCGAAAGATGTCACCCCTAAAATCACCCCTAAAATCACCCCACTCACCGGTAATTCCGGTTGATTTACGAGGGTAATCATATGCACAATCGCAATCCGATATCCCCTACTGTCTCTGCCACCTCCCCACTTTTACCAACTATCCAACCGTTGACAACCATCGACATTGTTGCCGTTGTAATTAAAAAAACAACCAACAGCTTACCCCAATCTCCATTTACTAGATTTAATCCCAGTGGCGGGCCACTTTTAACCCTCTGATCTCGGTGATCCCATGTTATCAACCAAATTAAAGGTGGGAGCCTCCCGGAGCTATTCTGCCTTGGCGGCAAGACTGCCCCCGATCGATTTTGTCACTCATTATTATGGTGAACTTCGCCAATTGTTAGTGATGGTTAATGAGATCCGTCCCTGGAGCCATTTTTGTGATTTAGGACGCCGGGAATTACAAGGGTTGGTGGTTGAATATCATCCCACCAAGCCTACTGAGACTTACATGGCTAAATATCTTCAATCCCAGCTTGAAGTGCCGGGGTTTCCCCGTCAATTGACCCAATGGTTTGAGCTTCACAAGTTGGGCCTTACTTGGTACGGGCCCGAGTTGGCAGCAATGGCATCAGTAGCAACTGTTGATGACATGACCCACCATCTTAACGAGATGATCCGGATCTTGGCTAAATCTCCGAGGGATTGGCACTGTCGGTTGAGCATCGCTCGCTATCAGTCCCTAGTCAATTTACTCTCAAGGGTTCCCCAACTTCCGGTTAGGTTCTTGGAAACCATTTCTACTACCAAGTTTTCCCCATCATTATCACCGACTCAAGCCCGCCAGGTGGCGGGGTTGGCGCAAATTATTAATGGCGCTGAGATCCCAATATCACTGCCGGTGGCTCAGGTGGCGCTTTGGTTGGATCAAAAGGGCCACATCGAAGGGTTGGCTCTTATTGAACTGTTGGTGAGTCTGGGAGTGTTGACTCCCGACTCTAAGGTTGCTGATCTTATCGCCTCTTCGGTAAACTCGGAGTTTGCCCTGGAGGCACCTCATTTGGCCGCCATTGGCTTACAAGTATTGACTTGTCCATTTGCTCAATTTACTGCTGATGAAGTGGTGAGTAAAATTAATGCTCTGATTGATCAAGGCCAATGGCTAGAAAATGTTCACGATATTATTCGAGTCAAAGCCAAGATTGAGCGAATGGCGGCGGTGATGGTGTTCCCTAGTTGGCTCCGTGACTTGGATGCCATTGCCAACCACGGGCCATTGGTTAATGATGCTGTGGTTAAGTTCACTACACCAGGAACCGGCGGCGGCTCCCCAAATCCATTACAAACGGTTGTTCGTCATTCGGAAAAGTATGGTGGCCCCAAGGGATCGGGTGAACCTCCAAATGAAAAGAAGCCCTCTAGTAGATCAGAGTACGTTCAAATCCCTGATAAACTCTTCCTTCATATGGAAATTTACCCACTTCAGGTGACTCGGGAATATCTTTCCAAGCCATTTGCTGATAGTACTAGTGAAGAAGTACTTGCCACAGTAAAGGAAATTGGCAAAGGTGGCGATGGCCAAATTGATGAAGCCGATGCCAATCGTCTTTATTCCAAGCTTTACCGGTTATTTGCCGCCAATGGCTCGGAAACTTCTTGTTTAGATGCGGTCCTTTCATCTCATGATCATTTCAAACAGTTTGAAACGAAATTGAAACAAAAGCAAAAACAAGAACAAAAACAAAATCATCCTAAGCCATTTGATAAGCCTACGTTTAGACAAATCCCCGATGATTTCCGGATCGACGAATATGCTCCCGAACTTGAAAATATTTTGACGGCGCTCAAGGTGAAACAATATTCGGGATTGACTCCGAGGGAAGTATTGGTGGCTTGTGAAAACCTTGGTTCGAAAGGAGCCAACTATGTCCGGTTATACCGTAATTTACGCTGGTTATTTGCCATTAATGGCGGTGATTGTCTGGTATTAGATGCGGTATTGGTATCGAAACATCAATTTGATGAAATGGAGGCCCGGATTGCCCCCAATTATAGTCAGATTCCTGATGACTTTCCCATTCATGATTTTGCCCAAGAATTACATGAATTGAAACATCAATTGGAGAGTGATTTTGGCAAGTGTACCCCAGAAGAAATCCTTGAAGTTTGTTCCAATTTGGCCGCTGGACTGGTAGTTTTTAGCCAGCTTCATTCCAATTTGGCTCGTCTCTTTGCCATTAATGGTGGTCAAACGTTTATCCTCGATACTTTACTCACCAATTGTGATCATTTCCGTCGTTTCGAAGAAAAGACTTCTAATGGAGCGTTTGCTGAAACTGCTGACTTGATCAATAATCAACCAGGAGATGTTGCCCGAGCATTGGATACCCTAAACGATCCGGAGTTTAGTGGTTCTGATTCGCCAGTAGTGGCCAAACTTAAACGAGTCAATGATGCAATTGAATACTTTCCTCCATTTATTCAACAATTGCTTGAAATCCATCATAGTCTGGCGGATCACGTTTGGAGTGGTGAAGATGTTCAAGAGGCATACAAGGTATTTATGAGTGTGGTTGAATATGATATGGTTATGGAAAAGCTTGCAAAGGACAAGAGGACTCCCCCAGTTGCAAACCCATCACCACTGCCTAATCAGCATTACAATGATTCAGAAAAGTTGATTCTGTTATTATCTCGTCAAACTACTCCGGTGGATTTGGAAGAAATCAAACGAGAGCTTGGTCAAGATGAACTCTTTCTTCAAGATGCCATCCAACCGTCAGTGGTCAAACCCAATCAACCTCAAACCCTGTCGGCCACTGGTGGAGCTGGGGCCACTTCTACCAATCCTGATACCAGCAAACTTCACCTGTTTTTGAAAAACGCTCTTGATGAACACCAAATTCATCGACAAGAAAGATCAAGAGAAAATGAAGCCTACCAATGGGCAGTTCGGTCGATCCCGGCGGGGTCAAAATCTAAATTGGTCACCTTGGACCCCGGGCTCGAGTATAAAGTATTAACCAAGAATGGCCATGCCATTCCCCTGAATAGTGCTCTGATTGGTGAAGTAGATAACCAACCGGTGGCTAAGATCTTGTCCAATATTCCAAAGGATGAATTGGATGGGTTATTGGCCCATATTGAACTATACGAAAACCAAGGATGGCAAGTGATTGCTAGCCAAGATGTTGATGGTGAAAAGGTTCTTATTCTTTCTAGACACCCACTGAATTCGAAATGGAGTCATACCACAAGAAATGTTTTGGCAGCGGCGGGGTTGGGGTTTTTGGCAATGGTAGGGTTGGACTTTATTCTTGAAGATAATGGATCAGATAAAAAAGTGTCAAAGACGACAACGGTTATAAACACCACTGATGGATTAGTGTCATCTCCTCCTGATCAAACTATTGGTGAAACTTCAGATCAAAATGTGGAACCACTGCTAGTTTCACGTTTATTATGGTCCCATCCGCCAAAGAAAAACTAAATAATCATTAGCTAGCTTTTTATTGAATTTGAAATGTTTTCCCATTCATTGCCATTGGTTCACTTTAGCCCTTGGTTGAGCCATTTCCGTCAATCCTTATTTCTGGGTTTATACGAAATTTAAACTCAAGGACTCGCTAACAAAAGCCATTCAAAAAAACCCGAATTTTTCAATGGTACTAGTTTTATTTAACGGTAGGGGATTTTTTGTATTCTTCCTTGGGATAATTCTCAGGCTCTCTCTAGCATTTCAGCTGCATGTCCTCCCTGAACTGCAATAATTCAAATATGTGCACCGATATGTGCATCCGCTATTATAGGGTCGACTAATTGTTAATATCGAAGTTTAAATGGCAGGTGGAATTCCCGCCTCGGCCAAATTGCTATGGCTATCTAATTTAAGCTTTGGGGAAGTGGGGGAGGTACTACTAAACTGGATGGTCGGTTGTAGTTAGCCAGGTAGAGATGGAAATGCATGGGACGTCATGGCAATGTTAGGAGTGATGGTGGCAGGGAGTGAGTGGAGGAAACGGATCATTGTGGTTGGGGTTCAAGTTCAGCCGGTGGTTGGTGTTGATTTTGAGTTTGTGGTGTTTGTGGTGGTCGTGGTGGTCGTGACAAGGTGGTTTTGATTTATGGAGGTATTGAAGGTTGTGAACATTGACATTGGGAAGATATGATAATTTAACAAATTTTCCAAATAATACTAAAGCCGGAGTTCGAACTGAGGCGATGGTCATGGATAAAGCTTGCGATGACAAACACGTCAAGTTAGTGATTGTAATCTTGGGGCAATTGCCACGGTTATATCATGGTTAACCACCAATCCCCTCCTACCACCCACTCTCCTACTATATCCTACTCCCAATAAAATGTCGGGACCCACTGACACCTCTCTTTCATATTAAATCCAGACAGGTTCTTAAAAGGCCCCAGTTCTTCTCTCCATCAGCTATCGCGAGGTTGATACGATAAATCCAAAGATAATTGCAAATAGAACCGTAACCAAGAACTGGCACAAGCCCAAACAATCTCCCTGACGTACATTCGCACTGTCTATGTGATGGATCCTTTAGACAAAGGTAAAGAAAAAAATGGGGATGGGGGGGTCGCCTTCTTTTATAGTGATCTCACTCCTGCACACAATCTGAGAGCCCCATCGAAAAAACAATCAAGTGGATAACCCTAACCACCACCTATCCACCATGTTTGGGGCACAAAGCAAACCGGGAGGATTATTTGGCCAAGCGGCCAGTACCAACTCCGGTAATTCCACCACCTCCACCTCCACCGGATTTTCGTTTGGTGCTTCCTCCTCCACCCAGCCCACCACGTTGTCTTCAACAACAACAACAACAACAACAACAACCCAACCCCAAGCGGCCTCTACCGCCAGGGTCGCGCCTCCAGTGTCGATTACCGCATCAAGCTTATCCCCCAATGAAGCTCCCACTAAACTCCTTAAAGACTTGATTGGATTGGCCAATAATTTGCCCAAACCACTGAATGTTGATCTTGGCCTGCTCCAATTGACGCTCGGAGAGCTCCAAAGACAACTGAAACGGGAGCAAAAGAATGATAACTTTACCAAGGCCCACTACTTGTTGGCCAATTCCGGTATCAATGCCGAACAAATGGAAAATCAATTGGCAGCAATCGAGCAATGGAAACTGGGGGCCCCCACCCCAAGTTATAAGGTGTCTCGAGGCACTAGGGGCCTGAAAAAGGATGAAAATATCTTGGCCACCATCGAACAACTGTTGTCTACTGCCAGCAATGACTTTGATCAATTCATCTCCTCCAATATTCTGATTGATTGGAAAAAGAGAAGGGATCAATTGCGTCAACTGATTGGTCTTGTTAAGGTTGATGCCAATAATGCCGATGCCGATATCAAACCTGTGATTACATGGAACCATACTGTGCCCGGAAACTATACCATGCTCTCGCCGCTACACTCCGATTTGCCCCCCCTGCTCCGAACGATGCTGAGATCGAAGTTTGAACACCACGCCCAAGTCGTTTATGGTCTTAATGAAGCTCGGGAGGCCAACCACCAGTTCCCATTTGCTACGAGAATTGGAGAACTCAACAAGGTAGAAAATGATATGAAGGCCAAGCAAATGGTGGATGCATGGAATATCCTTCAATCATTGGTGGGAGAACTGGCCAGTGGTAAAACCTCTCAAGAACACACCTTCTTTTCGGGGTACCAGGGCTCGGCCACTCCCCTGGCTAAATTCAACGCCCTGGTGATCCGCAACTCCTGCCAGTGCCTCGAAACGGAATTCTGGCACTACATTGAGGAGATTTACGTTAAGGACAGCAATAACCCTGCAACTCTGAATACGCAAAAGGTGGAATATGTTATCCAAAAGGTCATCCAAACCATCGACCCCGAGGTATTAGACCATACTTTGGTGGTGAATAACGTACCGGTATGGGCCCTCATCTTTTACTTGATGAGAGCAGGGTTATACGATGAAGCATTGGAGTTGGTCACTCGTCACGGTGCCCTGTTTCAAAAGTTTGACAAGAACTTTCCCGTGTACTTTCGCAAATTTGTTGAAAGTGACAATCACGTGTTGCCCCCCGAAATCTCAAAAAAGATTCACCAAGAGTTTACTCAGCAGTTCCAATTTGTCGATGATGTTGACTCGCTGCTGCCATCGCCCGGATTCGATGCCTACAAATATGCCGTTTATAAGATTGTGGGCAAGTGTGATTTGGGCAACCGAACATTGCCTCACGCGCTTAATCTCCTGATTGAAGACTGGTTATGGTTCCACTTGCTGCTTATTAATCAGGGCAATGTTTCCGACTCCACCTTGGTGTTTGACAATTACAACTTGGCCACCTTGCAACAGACGGTGGTGGGCTTTGGCCCCAACAAGTTCTTAACCCTGACCAATAACCCCCTCTACCTCAAGGCGCTCATGCTCGTGGGGCTCTTTGAATTGGCGGTGCAATATGCCTACGACAACATCAATGAATGCGATGCAGTGCACTTGGCGATTGGCCTTAACTACTATGGCCTCTTGCGGGTGGCGACGGTGCTGGCGTCGTCCCCAGACCAGTTGTTGGTGCACAATAAGCTCAACCATGCCATCAACTTTGCCCGGTTGATGGGGTCGTTCACGAGAACGTTTAAAATTAGCGATCCAAAGGTCGCCAGTCAATACTTGATCTTAGTGGCCATGAGTACTGGTAGCGATGAAATCACAAAGTCCCATGAAGGGTTGCGTGAGCTCGTGTTGATCTCGCGAGAGTTCACCATGCTATTAGGCCAACTCGACTCTACTGATGGCATCAAGACTCCCGGGTTGTTACCTCGACAAAAGAAGTTGATTCACCTTGATGATATGCTGGAGTTCAACCGGGTGATCCCGGGGGTCTCTGCCAACCAATGCATGGAGCAAGGCCGGATCTTTGATGCATTGTTACTTTACCAATTGGCAGAAGAGTACGACACCGCGGTGCTGATTGTCAACAAGTTGGTGGCAGAAATCTTGTCGCTGACTGAGTTGGATCAACCAGTGATCAAGTATGGCAACTACTCCCGTAGTCTGACCCAGGATGACCGCATCTCAGACACTGCTGAGAATAACATCATTGTGTTGGCTCAACATTTACAATCGGTGTACCAAGCTAATGGCGATATCTTGTCAAAGTTGTCGCCGCAAAATCGTAATACTAACACCAAGCTCTTGAAAATTGTTGGTATTCGCAACTTGTTTGTGGACAAGAACTGGCAACAAGTGCTCAAAGGGATTGATGATCTTGATATCATCCCCATTGGCACTCGCAATGATTTGCAGTCGATCCGTAAGGAACTGGCGATGATCCAGTCGGATAATATGGACGACCAATTAAAGCGGGTGGTGCCGCTGCTATTGATCATGACTATGACTCTGATTTCCCAGTTGAACTATGGCTTGTTGACCAAGGGATACCCTGGGGGGGATGATAGTAATGAATTGACTCGACTCCGTACCATGGCGAAGAATTGTATGCTTTATGCTGGCATGGTTCAGTATAAGATGCCTCGGGAGACTTATTCGATGTTGGTTAATTTGGAGTCGTCGCTTTAGTCACTTTAGTGAGTAATAGATATACTAGATGTGAAAGTGTAGTGCCCAATGCCATAGTGATGGTCTAGAGCCATAGCTATCGTCCTTCTGAACCTCAATGCTCGTCGTCATTTAAAATATCTCGACCCAAGTTTAAGCTTTAATTTCATGCAATCATCAACAGATGAATACACCTGAAGATTTTTGTAGAGAATATTAATGCATGAGTAAACAAAAAATTTTAGTGACATTTCTGGTGGTACAGATTTAATAAAGTTAAGGTTTT
>JAKTSK010000037.1:0-128799 GCA_030580155.1 Diutina siamensis
AGTAGGGATCAGCTGGGGGGTGGTGGGGGCCGCTACGGCTATGGTGGCAATATTAGATGGAGCAGTAGGCGGCAGCGGCGGCACCACGGTGAGATCCTCATGAAATGTATCATCGGTCAGGGACAGTGACATTGCCAGCAGATTAGAAATGATAATCAGGGGGGGGCCCAGGGCGACTCGACCCACCGATTTAGGTTCTCCCTTTGGTGTAGGCGGGTCGTAATCGGTGATATCGGTGGCCAGGTTGGAAATCACCTCGCCAGTATGGTCCAGGTGCACCAGCACTGGCGAGGAGCAATAGGTTTTAGCCACCCTTGCGATGGGTACCATAACCGGGGCGGGCGACTTGGCCAAACTATTCAGCGACAGCGATGCGGTGATTGGCGGAGAGTTTCTCCGCAATTCGACAAATCGAGGTACTCGGATCGAAGCGGCAGGCAGCCCCAGTTTGAGCAGGGGTAACAGCGCCAGATGGCCAAGAAATCGGTCCTTGGGGGCTAACAACGCCGCCATCAGCGGCGCCACGTTGGCCTGAGCCAGCAGCGAGTTGGTGCGTACCAAATGGATCAGGTCCAGCAGCAGGTTGCGTAACGCATTCAGGATCCGGTTCAGTTGGTCGTAAAACCCCTGGTATCGCAGAGCCATGGCCCCCAGGCGCCGGCGGTGATGGAGTGGTGGCGGGGGCGTGGTTTGAACACGCACCGAATCCCGACTCAGATTGGCCGACCATACTGGCGGGGCATTGGCGCTCAGTTTGACCAACGACGTCGCCAGAGACAGGGCCAGGCCGTGAACATAGACATCAGCCAGGGGTGGCGGCAAGTAGTAATCATCCAGGGCAGCATCATCGATGCACAATGCGTGGCTGTCGTCGTCGTCCTCTTCTTCGACGATGGCCTCTTCTCGGGATGCCAATGGCGACAGCGGCATTGCCATGAGCGAGGCTGACGATTTAATAAACGGCAGCGCCAAAAAGTCATCGCCCGACGACCCCAGCAATGCCAGCGGCACTTCCTGCGCCCGTAAAATGTCGTCGAGGTCGATGACCCCCAGTTTGGGGGTGGTGTTGGCCGACGAAGGCCCGTCAAACGCAGCAAATATACGGGGCCGGTATGCCAGCGAAGACAGTCTCAGTCGCCGGTGGGTTCCGGCACTGCCGAGGCGAATTGGCAGGTGCAACGCCAGCGCCAGCGCTGGCGGCGCCATGGGGAAGGAGAATGAGTCGGTTTTATTGGCAAAGTCCTCACTATTTTTAAAGTTGAAATGCTTATCAAGATCATCGCTAGTGTGAGGCGGAGGCGCCATCAACCCCAAGCTAGCAGCGTCGAAATCGCCAGAGATGGCGGCCAGGCGACGATGGCGATGGCGACGAGGAGGCGCCGACGTCGACAACAGGTCCATGATCAACAGAAAATGCAAATGGGGGCAGGTAGGGATGCCTCAAACGAATGGACGCTAAACTTGACTAGCAGGGGACAAATGGCGAGGTAATCGGCACCACTCACAGCTAACGTACGCTTGGGTAGCAACCGGCTCGATTGGGAAAACGACACCACCGATGTTCCACAGTTATATGGTGGGAATGGCAAGAGAGATGGTGGAGGGATGACCACGGTTGTGGTGGAGACGGGGAAACAGCAGTCACGGGTGGGATGGCGAAGGAAAACCGTAGTCGCGCAGGAAATCTCAGTGTACTAATAGGCCGCCTCCAAATTTAGAGTAGGCGTAGGTCGAGGAAAATAATCGCTTCGTTGTTCGCTTGCAGAAGGGCGTGTGACAGCCCAGAATTTCCACCTAAGCATTGGCATGGATTGAGACTAGTTCCCGGGGTAAAATTAACTGGGGGAGAAGAAGAAACCGTAGAGAGTATTGCCAATATAACCGGGGGATGTTCAGGATACTAATGAGGAATGAAGGTGGCCTGGAGGGTTGTGTCATCCCCTGAGACATTTTATGGGCATCTCGGCGCCTTGACCTGTAGGGTCCACCCATTTCCCCCGTTTAGGTAGGAGCCGTCATCTCCGAGCCGGTAGCAAATGGTTATTTCCTAGAGGATTGTTTGAGAATCGAGTTGCCACCGCGTAAAAACGCGTCTCACCCCGGGGTGAGACTGATGTAGAATTACAGGAGCCAAGACGCGTGATTATGTCGGTGGTGACGGTGGAAGGTGGTTGGTTTTACTATGGAAATGACAACCCCCTGCCCCCTTGGATGATGATCACTGGTGGCCCATCGATGGTTTCTTTCTCGGTGGTTGCTTTTGTTGGTGAAAAAAAATCGTTTCACCGATTGCGTTCCCATCACAACCCCCTGCTCCTAGTGGTAGCGCCAAACAGCCCTGGGATTTTAGAGTTGATTTACATCGACGTAGGTCCCAAACTGTATGTCTGGCGGGTTTAGCATTCGGCTCGCCTTTATCGATTTCACTCTCCCCCTTAATTACATTTCTCAATCGAGTAAGTGACCTCAAAGGTGGTGCCGATATCTACGTGTTTGCTTTTGCTACCGAAGGGGTAAATCATGGCCGCAAATCATGGCATCGCTACTGACGTTGACACAAGTGAAACCTAGTGAGCCCCACTAGCTCGTCAACGATGGTGGCGATGGCATGGGTTCGGGAATAGTTCCGTTGCTAGGATAAGGTTGAGGGACATATCGGAACGCGGTGGTGACGGTGTTGCTTGTGGACGAGCAATGTCCCTGAAATGAGGAGTATGGCGGTAATATAAGGGGATTTGGGGTAGGTGGATGGGCAAGTGGATGGGGAGTTGGCTAATCACTGCCTTGGGCGGTTGGAACATTTCCCAACTCAATTTTAAAAATTTTACCAATTTGTAGCAATTTATTTTATAACTATTTTTTAGCCTCGACCATCTCGCCATTGCCAACCAACCTTAGTTGGTTCGGTATGGTGGATTGGGTAATTTGGGGAAATGTTGGTGTGGTTGGGATCATCGTCTCCATCTTGTCCATTTCACATGCGGATCAATCATGTCATCGATCTAGCTTTTATCCTAGCAATCTCATTCCTACTCTGCAGCATCACCTCGTTGCTACGATATATCCGAATCAGGGTGAAAGGGTGGGGGTGATAATAATAATTACCGTGTTTTCAAATTTCCTGAAAAATTTTTAGGATATGTAGGAGAGATTGATAAGATTGGGGTTCCAATGTAGTAAAGTAATGAAGTGGAATTAGGTTGGACGATAGGGTTTGACCAGGGGTGGAAACGATGATGAATTATTAGGGTTTTCGAGTTGTTTTAGGGTTTAAAGATAGGTGGACGATACTTGGGTTTATTTGGAATGCTGGTAATAACGTGGTGTTGGTGGAAATCTAGTCTTAAGATAAATTGTAGATTTTCGGAAATCTCCAATAAAAAGAACTGATAATCAAAAAGTGGTGATGGCTTAGAAATGAATAATCCTACATGAGTGACGCTAGAGTAATCGTACTAAACCCAGTCAGTCAGTTGTATTGAAAAATAGACTTCAGCTGAAAAAAAAGATACCAAGAGATCACGAAAGTGAAGGAATGGAAGTTTTCACTTTTAAACAATGATGGCGTAGACTTGAAAAGAACTAAGATTGAAAAAACGTCAACAAGGTAATACCATCATAACGTTCAACAGCTCAACAAGAAGAATCATTCTGGATCAAAATCCTCCTGAGATAAAGCAATGCGATGATTTGATATTGAAAACAAGATGGCACTAACCTAAATAGGAATTACATTAGACGCAGTGATGTTGGAGTGATAGCCCTAAAACTTGCCAACTGTTTAACAAAAAGAATCTAATTAGATGGGGAAATGAACGAGTTAAGAAAGATTAAAAATGACAATTTAAGAGCCATTGCACATCCTTATAAAGGAATTTCATCCGTTGTTTTATGAAAGAATTTCTTCGCATACTCTCCTCCAACCAATGTCATAAAACTCGAGAAGCACCCATGATAAAAGCCTTAGCAGTATAGTCATTAAATCACCGATCAGTCCGTTGACTAACTCCAACCCCATTGATTCTTGATTTCCATTTCCAAATTCTCCAATCGAACTCGAAACTTTTTTACCCTTCCTCCAATGTATTTTGAAATATTTCAAAACTTTACAAATACTCACAATTTATCCAAAAATTAAAGTACCTAAAAGGACATCTTGATTACCACAAAAAGGGTAGCCCCACGACCATCTCCTTCAACGCCTACTTCAATTTTTCCCAAAACTACAATAACACTTAATCCCCCAAACACCCCCCATCTCATCAATCTCATACTTTTATAAATTTTATATATGTCTATGATTCATAACGCCATTAATGCAGAATGCCTAACCTAAGTCGAAGGTTGGGGCACGGGAACAATGTCAGCTGGAGCAGCGGGCGACTTCAGTTTGATCACTGTATTCAGTTGGGTCTTTTCCTTGGTAATGGCGTCGCCTTTGACAATCTTTTCCATCTCATCCCGGGTCAACGTTTCATACTCTAATAACCCTTCTGCCAACCGCTTGAGTTCCAACTTTTTATCATGCAACATGTCCCTTGTTCTCGTTTCCAGATCGATTAAAAATCCCCGGACTTCCTCATCGGCCAAGTCCCGCAACTTGGGCGACCACAGCTCCCAATTGTCACTAAGCTTAATGGGGCCAATCTTATCTGACATACCGTACAGGGTCACCATGGCCCGGGCTACCCCCGTAGCGTTGGAGAGATCCAGCGAACACCCCGAGGTGACATTCTCCTTACCATTGATCATTTCTTCAGCAATCTTACCCCCCATACACACGTCCAACCGGGCAAAGCATTCCTTCTTCAGCATGTCGTGCTTGTCCATTTCGGGGAGTTGAAATGTAATCCCCAATGCCCGCCCCCGGGGCAAAATGGTTGCCTTGTACAACGGGGTGGCTCCAGGGGAGTACATTGCCATGATGGCATGGCCAGCTTCATGGTAGGCAGTATTGACTCTCAGTTCTTCGGTGATGACCATCTTCTTCTTGGCCGCCCCCATCAAAATCTTATCCTTGGCCCATTCGAAATGGTCCATGTTGACGGCAGGAGCACTCAATTGCGAAGCGTGAACGGCTGCTTGATTGACCAAATTCATGAGTTCAGCCCCGGAAAGACCAGGGGTACCCCGAGCAATCACCAGCGAGTCGACATCATCGGCAGTTTCAACATTTTTCATATGGTGCTTTAAAATGTCGATCCGACCCCGAACATCAGGCAAATCAACAATCACTTCCTTATCGAACCGACCAGGACGAGTAAGGGCCTTGTCGAGTGATTCAGGAAAGTTGGTTGCACCAATAATGATGATACCTTCAGTTTGGGAAAACCCATCCAATTCCACCAACAACTGGTTCAATGTTTGTTTAGCATAGGCTTGGTCCTTGGGGTTACGCTTACCACCAATGGCATCCAATTCATCAATGAAAATAATCGCTGGCAGCTTTTCTCTGGCGGCATTGAATAATTCTCTGATCCGCTTGGCACCCACCCCAACGTATAATTCATCAAATTCCGAACCTGACATGAAAAAAAATGGCACCCCTGCTTCACCAGCAGTAGCCCGAGCAAGCAACGTCTTACCAGTACCAGGAGGACCAGTTAAAAGCACCCCCTTAGGCAATTTACCCCCCAATCCAGTAAACTTGGACGGATCCTTCAAGAAATCAACAATTTCCTCCAATTCAGCCCGTGCCTCATCACAGCCTTGTACATCACTAAATCTCACGGTCGATTGCAGCACATCAACCGTTTTTTCATTGACATCAGAATTTTTGAAAATGGTACCATTTTCAACAAAGTAGTTAAACGCAGAAGTAGCACCATAGGTGAGCAAAGCCACAGGAATTAACCATTTGAGCCATTTGGATAAGATACTACCAAACAGTTCCAGCACCACCACATGGACTGGCTCATACTTGGAGCCAAACCCCGGGGGCATCCCCGCCGAGCCTCCGGCGGAGCCCCCAGCAGTACCATACCCCATCAGCGCCGCCACTTGGTCCGCCTTTTGCGTCTTGCCCATTTTGCGAAGGGCATCCACATATAACAGGGTACATTCTGGCGACGACGCCACCCCAGGACTTTCAAATCTTTGCACGACAATCTGAGGATAATTATTATTCAACAACTGACGATAAAATTCCGCCTGGTAGTTGGGGTTTTGCGGGTCCTTATTGGCGGTTTGTTCCAACGATTGCAATAACTTGACCAGCGACAGCGACGCCAGTCTCACCGCCAGGCTGGTAAATGTCCGATATACCCGGGGAGAAACCTTACCCAACGGAGAGAATAATCTGACGGAAGCTTGGGGCTTGAAACCCCCACAACGTATCCCCCGTGAAATCATTTGGTAATTGGTTGGTTTTTCAAAATGAGCGCGAAGGTACCTTATATGGGTCGAGGGTGGCGAAAAAACTATAGAATGTTCCCGGAGGTTCGGGGAGGTGCGACCAGTTGAATTAAAAGGTGGTCAGGTCGTCACACCACCGTATGAAGAGGATAATCGTTGATAGTACTGTCATATAGATATCCTTCCTTTGGGGTGGACTTTGTAATGGCGGAGTGCACCAGAGCAAATGTTGATAGGGCGATCAACGATGGAGTATGGACCGTAGCCACAAGCCACCGACCACCGGCGACGTAGACCACAACACCAATGTACACGAACCAAATTTCATGATTTCTTTTGATTTTGGCCGCCATGACCAGCAACCACCACCCGAGCTATACACGTGATCATACACACGTGATACACGTGACCAATTTTGTCTACCAGTCGCATTTCCCCATCCACTAACTCACCATCGTCGTCGCGGCTAGGTCCCTAGTAATCCAAATATCCACCACCTCATATTGGTTGTTTACCGTGACCGTTTGAATGGATCCAAACTTGTCTCTGGCAGATTCGACGCCAGTCCCACCGGTATCGGTGGATGACGTTGGCGTTGACGAAACTCCCGTAGAAATAGACCCTAATCAGGGTGAGATCAATGACCATACCACCGAAGAAAACCAACCTGCTTCACTGATGGAGCTGTCTTTGGTTGCTGAAGTTGCCATTGACGGGGTGGGGGAGATTGATGCCGAAACTGAAACCCAAGAAGACTCGACGGCAGCCACGTCAGTAGGGGAAGGTTCAAGTGGCGAATTGACCCATCAATTTGATGATACGGTGGATACGTCGGTGCAATTACTGTCGGAGGTACCGGTTGATGCTAAACTGCCTCAGGATTATTCTCCTCCTGGCGCCAGCGCTATTGCTGGCACCACTACAACAGTGATTGAAGAAGACTCAGATGATGAAAATTATGAGCCTTCGTTAGGACCAGAGGTATCTGCTACTCCATCAGTGGCCACCGGGGATAGCACCAAACCTTCGCTACCATCACTTCCTCCCCGTCCGCCAATGCCACTGGTATCTCCGCCGCCGACGCTGTCACCTAAGGTACCTCTGTCCAAGCCCACATTGGCGGAAAACCCCGACCACCGAGCCCGACTGACGACAAAAGATGAACTCTATGCGTTGATAAACCACCACAAACTCAAACCCATCCATGACGAAATCATGGCGTTGCCCCAATTTTCTTCTCCAGAATTTTTGGATGCTTCTCCTGCCCAACAAGTGGGACAAGTCATTGAACAGTACCGCACTCGAGTCGATGATTTCGATGCGTGGAACTTTGACCAACTATATTCCTACAACAAACCATTCAAACACGTCAAGGATCGGGTACCATTGATTCCAATCTCTTCCTTGTGTCGACGGCCCAATATCACTCTCCCCTTGACTGAGGAAGAACAAAATGATTATGATGAGTTTCTCAAACGAGAAGAAGCATTTGTATCCACTGATTCATGGGATGACTTTCCTGATAACCTGAGATTGTTCATTGGTAACTTACCCGCCAATACCATGACCAAGACTGATTTGTTCCGCATCTTTAGCCAGTACGGTGAACTAGTACAAATCCTGATTAAGGCCGGATATGGGTTTGTCCAATTCCAACAATCTGAAGCATGTTTGGCGAGTATTGCTGGTGAACGGGACATTCCTCTCCATAACAAAATGATGAGATTGGATGCCCTGCGTCCACAACAACGACGGCCTCCTGGAGGATTTTCATCTCAATCGAGAGAAAGAGACGTTGAAGATAAACCTGAAGCCAAACGCATCAAGCACGCCAAACCCGATGTGATTTTGTTTATTCAGGATGAATCACTGCAACTGTTTGTTCGTGAATTAAAGAGTGCTCTTGAAAATACTGGGGTTACTGTTGAAACGGAAGAGGTGGCCAATCGGGATGTTCAGGAGCTTGTGGCCGATGTCGCTTACCTGGGGGCGATTGGTTGTGGTAAAATCCAAACCCTGATGGTTGACCTTCAATTATTCGAAGAAAATGATGATGGTAGTATTCGTTTTGATGAATACGCCGACATGAATGCTAGTCAAGCCGCTGAATTGGTTAGTGACGCCAAATTGAAGCGGAAACCTCTTCCATCACTGTCTCAACAATCTTCCAAGAGTAGTAACAATAGTTTCCAATCTCAACCATCATTTACTGAACCCCAGGGTCCTCGGGGTTATGGTGATGATTTCAGAGATGATGGCTACAATTATGGTCCACTGCAATACGGAGAACCACTTGGAGGGTCAAGAAAGGGTAGATCTCAAGGGAACAATTGGGGAGGGTCCCAGAATAATTGGGGAGGGTCTCAGAATAATCGGGGAGACTCTCAAAGTTTTAATCAAGGGTATAACTCTGGGTATGGATCCCAAGGAGGATCACAGGGAAGTTCTCAACCATATCGATCTAATGGTGTTCAGTATGGTCCCCCCCAGGACATGCAAATGCTAGGAAATTATCCCCAAGGAAATTACCCTCAAGGGAACTATGGACAAGGCAACTATGGTCAGGGGAATAATTTCAACCCAGGTAATTTCAATCAAGGTGGTAATTATGGAACCTTTCCTCCTGGCAATTTCCCACCAGGCCCACCAGGGAACTTTGGTCCAAACAATTTTCCTCAAGGTTATAATCAAGGAAACTATGGACAGGACAATTATGGACCACCAAGAAACAATTTTAATCAACCACCACCTCAAGGGAATTTCCTGAGGAATAACTATAACCAAGGACCTCAAGGACCACAAGGACCATATGGTGGATCTGGACCATACCCACCAGGACCACCGCAAGACCTATCTCAAGGATATGGACAACCACCACAAAACTATGGACCCGGACCCGGAGCTGGACCTGGCGCAAATGCCACCTCCCGCAACCGCACTGGTCCTCAACCATATAATGTGGGCCTTGGTGGCCACCAACCACCAAAACACCGGAAACGGGATCGGTCAGGCCGGGGCCGGGGCAATTATGAAGCTTATCAAAATTACCAAAAGCCAAATAATCACAAACAATCAATTCTGGGACTGCTGAAATATGACAGATACTCCAACCAATACCAACAGCAACAACAACGCCAGCCCCAACCAGAGGCAACTGGCGATTCAGCATCCTCTTCTAACCAGGGGCAGCCTCCAGCACAGGAGCTTTTACAAAGTTTACAAAATTTGGATCCCCTGACGGTACAAAACGTCATTAATGTCCTCCAACAACAAGGTAGCAATCAACCCGACAGATCCTCGGATCTGGTGGTGGATTCTATTGCTAAACTTGTCCGCAAGTAACCGGTAGTGATGGTAGTGAATAATCAAAAGTGGTAGTATAGCGTAGGGGTTCGATTTAACTATTATATCCTAATCCATGGCGATCAGCACGAAGCCGGGCCTCCACCTTTAACCACACATTATTATTGGGGTTTGGCGGAAGACGTAATTCATTTTCAATGGTAGAACACATTTCATCCCAATCATCAATTGGTTGGGGCAGACTACCAGCGCCTACCACAACCAATTGAGTCGTTTCAGTTTCGGGTTTGACAAAGATATCGTTATGAGAATAGTAACGATATAACTGGGAAAGATATTCGTCAATTGGCCACGTTAGGGGGATCTGAAGCAGGAGATTACCAATTGGTCCGGGATGGTACTGTTGTGGAAACTCCATCCCGGTGACTTGAGTATCACCTGAAAATAAATGATATAAAATGGCCTGGGTGGAGAAAAATGGAAGATCATTGGAATGAATGGTTTCCATATTATAATATAATACCACCTTGGGTTGATTCTGGTCAACGGTGAGTTCCAACCGGTCCAGAAGGATCAATTCTAATCCATAATCAATATTGGGATCATACAGAGAACAATCGGAGCCATCACTAATACAATCAATCACGTTAATATGATATTTGCTTGGTAATACTTGGGGTTCTTCTTGGTTTATTTCTAATTGGATCACTTGGACCAAGTCAGGAAAATTAAACCCTCGATCACCAAAGGTGACGTAAACAGGAATTACTTCATCTGGAATTATCTTGGCATGTTTAATCAAGCCAGAGTTATAGGTGGCAACGGCAGCCACTAATAAAACCCCCCATCCCCAAAGCGAACTCATGGTATTAAGTATCTTCGATTGGGGGAAATGAAAGTGGTGCGGCTCACCCATTTATCCATAAAATATATATAAATATTTAATTCATACACTTACACTTCAACGAGTCCAAGATGTTTTTTCTCTTTAATAACGATTCAGTCAACTCTTGATTGAGTTTGTCCTTGTTATTATCAAGCACCGAATTAATTCGATGTAATTCACTCTTGAAGGGTTTACCCGTCATTTTAGCATTAGCCAAACTATGATAATATTGTTTAGCAAACGTGGTAGCATCAGAAGTGGCATTCAATACTTCATGGATCTTTCCCTCGGACATCCAATCACTTAAATGTTGAATTACTCCCGCACCATCGATCAATTCTCCATTGACAGTTCTTTCGAGAGAAAACGCACCATTGGTGGTATCAACCAACAGAGCTAAATCTCTTTTACCCGAATAAATACTGGCCCCCATATCAGTGAAATAGACCAAACTAGGGATTCGTTCAATGGCAAATAATTCTTTAATTTTCCCCACCCGAGGCAGTTCCATATCCACCTTACCAAATTGAATTGGATCATTTTTAAATACATCGGTGAGGGAGTTCCATACTGGTTCCAATTGTTTACACAGTTTACACCATTCAGCAGAAAACAAGACAATGGCATCACTATTCTTATTGATAAACTCATTAAACAGAATATCATCCACTGCCACCACTTCATGGGCTTCCACTTCCCGAGTAAGATCATGACTAATTTCGGAAAAGTCTTCCACCACTGGTTGAGAATCATCTTCATCGCTTGCATCAAGACGAATCCCCGAGAGTTGTTGAACAAAATTAGACAACGGAACTGCCTCTCTGTTCCCATCAAATTCGATTGATTCCTTATTATTGGGACCAAAGTAGACAATGGTGGGAAAACCAACCTTGACGTACTTTTTCGCCCACTTGGTACCATCTTTATCACCATTGATCTTGGCAATGATCACTTCATCCTTTTCAGCAAACATCTCTGCCACCTTATCCATTTCGGGGGCCAATTTCTTACAGTGACGGCACCAATCGGCGTAGAAATCGACAAGTACGTGTTGAGGGGAGTTTACCACCACTTCTTGGAAGTTGTCATCATTGACTTCAATCACTCTCAGTCCCAGGTAACACGCTACTGCTGCTATAAGCCAATAAATGAATAACATGGTGAAGTTAACACGCACCGCTCTGATTATGTGAAAAATGGAGTGCATATAGAAAATGGACCCTGCGGCGGTTAATCGTATATATATATATATATATGTATACCTAAATCAATCACCAAATATGTCTTTCTTTTTGGCGATTTTCTTTTTCTTTAGTACTAATTTTACTGGAGCTGAAGATGTCACGGTAGTCACTGGCGGTTTGACACTGGCTTGGTTTTGTTCTGCCTTCATCATCTTGTCAAACATCCGTTGATGCAATGCCTCTTCTTGGGCCTCCCGTTCTGCCAATTCATCAGCACGCTTTTTCCTTTCCGCTGCCTCGGCATCAATCAATGATATTATGATTTGGTCACCTTGAAACTCAACCTTGGCCTTACCATTTCTACCAAGGTGTTTAACAAATTGGGTAAGACTCGACCATCGCGTCGCATTCATATGAATATGGTCCTTGGCAGCAATATACTCTTGGTAGAACTTATTGGCCTCCACTGGTTTAGTCCCATGGATGGATTTCAATAATGAAAGAAACTCCCGTTCTAACTGGCGGCTAAACTTATCGACAATGGCCCCACCGCTACCCTTTTCATTGATGGCCTCAGTTTTGGCGCGATGGGAAGGCGACTGAAGATGGTTCTTGAACCCATTGGCATCCCGACACTGCTTATGGCATAGTTGACAATAAAACTCGAGCTTTTGCCGCCCAATCAACCTCGTGGTCTTACCCTTGTACTTGACACTATGACCATCACTAGCAGCCATAATGTCGCACCGTTGCTAGTTGCCAATCAATGCGCCACCGATTTGCCGCCATTCGATGGTACTCATCACCTCCTCGCAAGCTGTATTTTGCTGATGTTAGTCCCGTGACAAAATGGTGGCACCATAACGTTCCCCCCCTGGTCAAATACTTTCTGGGGCTTGGAGGGTTGGCGTGGGCCATCGCAAATGTCAATTATAACATTTGGATCACCGCCGCTCCCCCATTAACCGTAGCCTTCTACTTTGGCCATCGACAATGGCATAAACTGTTATTGCAACGGAACATTGCCATGGTTGACCACAATGACGTTTCCCGGGTCCAACTCGCTCAGTACGATGAACTGTCAGTGGAAAATGTCCTTCGGGGAATTGAAAATGAATTTGATTATTTTAAAACTCAGGTGGTAGAGGTGGTGATGCTGCGGCTTAAGGAAGAAGTGGTGAGACACCCCGACCTGGTGCTTGGGGGTTACTTTTTAAAAAATGGCCAATTATCGATCAATTTTGGTGATATTGATCTGTTTGTGTTTGTCAATGCTAAAAAACCAGAAAAAGATTATGAGACCCGCGAGTTTATTAAACTTTCACTTCCATTTTATGCAACCAAGACTCCCGAACTTGCTAACCAGCTTGGGGTGGTGGAGGTTTACTTGTTGGAGACCGATCGAGGTCCGATTGATGTTGATTATAATATGGCAATTGATGTACGACCATATCAATTATGGAGTCGTACTCATTATTGGCTTTCTGCCAGTACCAATGTTATTCAATCTGAGGAGCTTGTTGGTTTGTTAAAGGCAAAATCTTCTGGTGAGGGGGCGTCCTTGTAAATATTTTTTAATTCTTCAACCCTGTGACCGTTCTTTAGAGAGAGTTTAATGATGCTAAATTGAATGGTATAGATAGGAGTAGATATTGGCATTTCCTTTTTGGAATACCTCTGTGGTTCGTCCTGAATTAGGTTGAATCTGGATTGTCAGGTAATAGAGGTGATAGATAATATACACCAACAGTGGTTAAGCACTTTGGGGATCCCTAGATTGAGTGGGCAAACCGGAACAGCCATAAATAAATATAGGATTATATTTTGGTGGTCAAATTTTGTTAACTGAATGTTATCATTTGGGTTGAGAAATCCAAGTTGAGAAGTGTGTCAATATAACGAAAATGACATGGCGATGGAGAAAACGGGAGAGAAGGAAAAAGAGGAAGATATCAGCATTCTACAATTTCTAAGGTAACCAATTTCTATGGTAACCAATCAAATATCACTGTACGAGGAATATATCCCTCATGTCGGTGACAATTGAGTAATTATTTGAAAAATTAACTATCACCATCTTCTTCATAGGTGTTTGAGGTAGTCCCTGAGAAATCACAGAAGTTTGATATTCTGGGCATATAATTTACGAAGATACATTTACCATGTTATTAAATGGTACTATTGTTGATAACAAAAGCTAAATTGATAGGAGCTTACCTCCTTAGAGCTATATAGAGAATAACACCATGGCCTCTCTTTCACAATTCAACTCTTCCATCCTCCAATCTACCTAAAGCCAGAACTTCCCTATTTGGACCTTTCCTGTCATGCTCAAAACTACTACATTTTATCGGACAAGAAGGCAAGACACAAGGTTAATTCAAGTTTCATCAAACATCTACATCTATCCAAAAAGGCCATTTTAAGCAATCATTTCATCTTTTCCGACGGAATCGGAACAACTGGCATTATGGGGTGCTGCTAGGAGTCGCCAAGTTCTGTACCATGTCTCGTCGGTTGAACCCTTTGATCTATCGCGATACTACTACTAAAACCACCATCAACACCCCAGCTTGGAGCGCCTCTCCGTTGTCAACCACAAACCTCATCGTCAGTAAGTGCTAGTATGACTAGTGCCCTCCCAACACAATAAAATGGCAATGCAGCCAATTAACTCCATTCGGCGTCGGCAGTGTCAAATTTCATGAGGCTTTGGACATTCACTAAAGTCATCCCACTAGCCGCTGCAAGATCTTTGAAAACGCAAGCAGCTGCCGTCGTATCAAAACGGTTATTCGCTTTTCGGTTCCACGAGGAAACAATCGTTCCGAGAAACTTCGCAAACGTCGCCAAAGGTGGCATCATTCTATGATCATGGTGGCTAGGATGTGCCTGCATCACTAAGCAGGGGCCGTAGTTAACCACCGAGGGGCTAATACATGTTCCCTCGCTAATTACTGAGAATAAGGATTAAACATGGGGCGGGTGACCAATTACAGGTGACCACCACCTAATCCATAGTTGAGCTGATGTTTGGTGGCCATTCACAGCGCTTAGCTCATAACCACAGACACTCCACGCGCTTCCGTAGAAAGGTATCAGCTAATTGGGCATGGTATTCGAAAATAAACCAAAAGTGTGTGATTATGTGCAGGAAATGACAATAAATTTTTCTTTTGGCACGTGACCACCGCCTCGTCCGGATTGAAAATGGGGTAATAATAGTGGATTGTTTCAAGCCTCAATAATCATCTGGCGCAAACTAAAACGTATCCCACCAAATTAAACTTGAGACATCGTCCGCCTTTTGCAAACCAACGACGCTCTGCACCTCCCCTCATCACCTGTCCACATTGCTTTTGAGATGAATGTGGAAGGAAAAAGTATCCTGCACACTAATAAACGTGCACCGAATTGTGGGCTGATTCTACCAGTGACGAGTTAGATAAAAACCCGCCCTTTGCCCGGTTAGATTCTCTCTCTTTTGCTCTGGAAATACCAACTGTTACACCACCCACAGCAATGGCGGATTTCCAGCCTCACTATCTCGATTTTGAGTCGGATACGTTTATCGATGAGATTTCGGGGGCCCTTCACCCTGACCGGATTCCTCCCCTGATGTTGGAGGTAGGGGCTGACCACCACCCTGAGGCCACCACACAACCCCCGCCTGAACCTGATGCATTTGCCATGCTGAATTATGCGTTTTCCGACCACCTCGGCATGGTGGCCCAAGAACCAGAGTTTAACGAGTTTAATCTGAGGACGCTGGTATCGACGGGGCTGCATGCGTCGCCCATGAGTAACCACGAAATGTTGCTGCTGGCAAATACTCTGCCCGATTGTCCTCTGGTTAAGGATGCCTATTTGAGTCCCGAGTTTGCTGACCATCAAGAAATGGTCCCCCCTCCACCCAAGCTGAAGGCGCTGAAGGTGACCAAACCCAAAAAGGATAAAAGTTCCCATAATATGATTGAGAAGAAGTATCGTACCAACATTAACCTGAAGATCGTGGCGTTGCGCGATGCAGTTCCATCTTTGCGTATTGCAGCAGGTCTGAAGGACGTAACCGTGGCCGATTTGGAAGGGTTGACCCCGGCGCTGAAGTTGAATAAGGCCCTGGTGCTCACAAAGGCTACCGAGTATATCAAGCACTTGGAAAACAAGAATAATGCGTTGAAGCAACAAAATGCCGAATTGCAGCGGCTCATACAGGAGGCCAATTTGAGGCCAACAATGGCCACTGCTACTGCTGCCCCAGTGGCTCCCACTCATGGCGGGCCTCATGGGTTTGGCTTTTATCCCGATTACAACCTGCAATTTGCGGCGCCGGTCCCTCCTCAAACCGATTATGTTCCTCCTCCGCCAATGGCACCCCAATCCCATAGCGGGTTCCAATTTAACCCCATGGCAAATAAAATGTTAATGGCGGGGATGGCCACCATGGTGGGCCACCAAATGTTCACCAGTGGTGGTAATGATAGCTACCAAGGCATGGCGGCAGCTCCATTCTTACTATTGTTCGGCAAGCTGCCGCAAGCTGCCGTGTTATCTTTACTCAAATTGGCGTTTGTCGCCGCTGCCGTTTATCTGGTGGTGGCGCCGTTGTTCAAACCAACCCCCAAGTCGAAAAAGAACTTTGATAATGAGTTTGAATACCTGGATGTGGCTCTCGCCAAGAGATGGCTGATGGTGAATATTGGCGTCAAGTTGCCGTCAAAGTTATCTCCTGCTACCATCAAAGAGATGCATGCGCTTCTCAGTGGCCAACGGCCTTACTCGGAAAGTGAAAGTTATCGTCAACTCTTCCGGTACTTTTTCATGTTGTCTGTTGCCGAAACTACCTTTGAAAATTGTCTCTTGCTGCTCCTCATTGGACGGTTGCTCATCTATCGGTACCCTATGCTTAAGCTGGTTCTTAACACTTCACTTACCCTTAAGGGCCAGATGATGTTGCATTTGGAATACCGCGGCACCAATACTGATATTCAACACTTGGCGGTGATGGTGCATTCGATTGATGGGTTGGGGGTGATTGGACTGGAGCTGATGATGGCTCGGCTCACAAACTTGTTTCTTCGTCGACCCATTAATTATGGCATTGAAGAAGGTTTTAACCACGTCAAGTTTATCGAGATGTTTGTTGCCGCCAAGGGCGACTACTTTGCCGTGCTTGCCAATTGGCGGATGTTAGAGGTTATCCATGCCCTCAATGAAAAGTATTTGGAATCATTGACTGAAAATGACGATAATGAAGAATTGATGAAGGACATTTTGGCTGACATTGAAATGTTGGAACCTTTACTTCTTGGTCTGAAATTGCACAGTTACTTTGCCATGTTCAAGGCGGTTGTTAATGTTGCCACTGCTCCGGAGTATGCTGAATATATCCATGAACGGGTGCAAAAGAATTTGCAAGTATTCAAGCAAGTGGTGAATGGCCCCGACTTGACTGACGATGAACTGTGGTCAGATGATGAAGAAGTACTTGAAACCGAACCCCAACAAGAGGTTAAGTTATTGGGACACAAGCGTCTCATTTCCCAGCTTGGGTTGGTGCAACCAGATGAATTTGTTGTTTTGGTGCTGCTGCTTGTCATCTACCACGTTAAGAACAATGATATTAACCAGGCTCTCCGTCTCGTCAACTATCTTAAACTCAACAAGGTTAGTGATTTGACCATGCTACTGTTTACTGCCATGACCCTGATGTTGGTAGAGGTGATTCCTGCGTTGAATGATGTCGAAGTGTTGGATGTGGCAGTTAAGTTAACCCGGGAATGGGTTAACCTTGGTTTATTGGATGGGAAGTTACAACTGGGTTTATCAAAGGTGATTGTATCCAAGGGGAAGATTCTTAATGGCGTTGAAACGGATAATGAATGAGATTAGATGATGTACTTATAAATGACTATATAATGAGTGAATGGGTATAAATTTGGGTTGTAGTGTTTTGGTGGAGTCCCGACATCCCATAGAGTAACATCTAAATTTTGGTCTTAAAAGAGACAACATCTGGAGTATTTCCGTCTGGGAAAATGAAGCAAGCACATTGTGTCTCGTTGTAGAATTGCTTAATTGAATTGCACTAATATTCAATTATTAGTTTTTTATTCAATCTATGGGGTGCCCCGTGATTTGTCAATGGTTACATGATGACGACTTCTGGCTTTAATTGCAAGGTCTGGCCTGATTAATTAAGCTAAATATTTAAAGGGTCTACCTTCTACTAACTGACCACTATCTGCCTAGAGTTCATCTCAAGATGAATCTATGTCAAGCCAAAAGTAATGTATGATTAAAGAGAAGCATAATCATAGGATGCCAACTAATTCATGATTACAATGAGTAATAAATCAACAGGATACCAACTAATACATCATCGTTACCATTATGACCAGGGCATCATCACCATGGCATTCATCACCCTTCTCCACCTCATCAACAGCCGCATTTCCTCGCTTGTTCTAATTGCAGGCCCCATTTTCGCTCATTTTCTTACACTTGCGTGAGCACTCGTTGCCACTTTAATTCTCGCACCCAACACCACCGGTTCATCTCTCCAAAACACCGTTGGTTCGTGGACACCAGCAACCTCGATAACCAACATCATCATGTCACATAACTTGGATGTTATTTCCCGAATGGAAGAGCATCTCGAGACTAATCCTCTCGATATGCCCAAGTGGGAACGACTCTTGGCCACGGTGAAATCAAAGGATAAAGAAGAACAAGTACGCAAACTGTTTGAAAAATACTTGGATTTATTCAAGATGGATGGCAAACAATGGTGCAACTACATCAACTATGAGCTCTCTCGAGGTGAATTTTCTCGGGTGGAACAATTATTTCAGAGATGTCTTTCTCAAGTGGCCCTGGTGGAAGTGTTGCGTTTATATGTTCTGTATGTCCGCCGAGTAAACGATGTAATAACTGGAGGTGAAAAGGCCCGCAGAGTGGTGATCGCTGCTTTTGAGTTTGCGGTGAAACTGGTGGGCATCGACCTTCATCTGGGGGAATTATGGCAGGAATACATCAAGTTTTTGCAGCTGTGGACGCCGGCAGCCCTGTGGGAACAACAACAAAAGGTTGACAATATTCGTAAAGTTTATCGTCGGGTTTTGGCAATTCCAACCACTCAAATCGAACTGATTTGGGTACAATACCTGAAGTGGGAAAATGAGGTTAACCAGCCAACGGCACAAAAGTTCATCAATGATAGGCTGGCCGAGTATATGACCGCGAGACTGTGGAAAACTGAATGGCAGCATATTACTGGTGATCGTATGGAGAGACATTTGATCCCATATTCTTTACATAGTGACAAAAATGATCAAATTAAGACCCAGTTAGACTTGTGGAGACGTTGGGTTGAATTTGAGCGTAAAAACACCTTGGGGCTCAAAGATACCGTGCTCTTGCAAGCACGGATTGAGTATTGTTTACGTCAAGCGACCCAAGCAGTGGTATTTGCTCCTCAGCCATGGTTTCATTATGCTAATTATTACTTTGCTCTGAATGATGATCAAAAAGCGATGCTGGTACTTCGAGATGGGGTAAAACTTAACCCCAAGCTGATGTTATTATCGTTCCAGTTGGCCGAGGCCTATGAAAAGGAAGGTACCGACTTTGCTCAAGCTAAACTGGTTTATGAAGCACTTATTGTTTCTTATAACAATGACTATAACAAGGTTCGTGATCGAATCACCACTCTTGAAGATAAATTAAAACCACAAGAGAATAATCAACCACCGGGTCAACTAACAAAGGAAGAAAAGGATGAATTGGCCAAAGCCCAGGTTAGCCGTAAGAGAATAAAACGGGATCAAACTATGATATGGATCAAATGCATGACCGCCACCAAGCGGGCCTTGGGGATTAAGGAAGCTCGACTGGTATTTCGCCAAGGGCGTAAAGAATTCGAAGACATTGGCTCAGAATTCTTTACTGCCAATGCTCTCA
Source organism: Diutina siamensis (assembly GCA_030580155.1). NCBI lineage: Eukaryota > Fungi > Ascomycota > Pichiomycetes > Serinales > Debaryomycetaceae > Diutina > Diutina siamensis. The sequence continues at coordinate 19,690 of JAKTSK010000037.1, forward strand.
TGGAACATTACAACGATAATGCCAAAGTTGCCAGCAAAATTTTTGATTTGGGAATTAAGCAATTCCCAGTGGATGGCAAGTTCATCATGAGTTATATGAAATATCTCATTCAAACTAATGATATTGACAATATCCGTAAATTAGTTCAATTGGCCGACCTGTCACTCTCGAAAGATATCACCCAGATGCAAGATATATTGACCGCCCCCGAAGTGGCCAAGAATGTGGTAGAAGCTACCACCAAATTAATCAATGAAAGAAAGCGGTGGTTAAAGAAGCTCTTGAGAGAATACATTGTCTTCGCTCATCAATATTTACTGATGGATGTTGCCAATTCGTTCATAACAAAATATGAGCAACTATTTCCAGACGAGGATCCGATTGATTTATTCACTGATCGTTACCGTGATCTGAATGTTAACGTCATCAAGGAAGATGAATTGAATTCTGATGATGAGGAATTTGGGGATGATGATGAAGAAGAAAAGGAATTGGTCCGGAGAAGAGAGCATCCACGAGGAAAGAAACGGGGTAGAGAAAATAGTGCCCACCCCAGCTTACCACCTCCTCCTCGAGGGTTGACGGCTGCCCCCGTCGAAGAAGAGAAAAATGACATTTTTGTCAAGCCAAATGTGGTCAAGGTGCTCAAATTACTACCAAATTCGTCTTACTTCAGACAGAGCCCATACAATGGGAAGCAATTGGTACAAATGGTAGCAAATCTCCCCAACGTCAATACTAGAAAATAAGCAATATCTTATCTATCTTTATCTTTTACAAATACATATACATTAATCCATTTTAAATACTAGGCTAGATTCTCAGAAATCTTCGATAAACGAGATTCAGTATCTTCATTTCTAGGCTTAGTCACCTTTAAAGAAGAAACAGAACCAAGCCGTACACTTCGGTTCAGATCAAAGTTGGCAATGTCAACAAACCCGTTATATGCCTTGATTTGACGGATCTGGCCATTCTTATTGTTTTTCATCAACTTACCAGTAGATTTAGACGAGCTTCTGGTCAACTTATTACGCACCAATGAACCAAGGTGACGCAATAAGGTTCTAATCACCTCACCTTTAAATCGGTCCCCGATTTCCATCATCAGGGTGATCTGCTGGGTGACCAAAAATTCAGGCATATTGATAACAAAGTCAGTAACGTTAAGCAATCTCATATAGCCTTTCTTGAGCTTAATCAGCACCAGCATAGTTAAAGGACTCACTCTTAATCTGGACACACTAAAGTATTGCTTCGAGCGGTCCATCATTACATCCAATTCTGGCAGCAATTCTGAATCAACTAACGTCAGCGACCATCCCAGCAGTCCCTTTGAACTCCCCTTCTTTGGCAGCAGCAACGTCTCTTCATCCTCTAATTTTTCTTTAGCCTGGTCTGCAATAGCCTTCTTATCTTCTTCAGCTTCTTGTGCCTTTTGAATGACAGGCAGGTCCATCACCAGCTCTAAATCAGTCTGCAAGGCAAAGTTCAACAACTTATTCAAGGTTATTTCATCCAACATCAACAGCAACGGCTGACATTCAACATCGAAATCATCAATCATTTTAATCCCACCTACCAGGCGGTTAACCTTCCAAGTTGCCGTGATCAAATGCTTGCCGTCCTTCGAACCAGCTGACATCTCATCTAATGGAGCAATGACCATGGGACACTTGGACTTTTCCAACAAGTTGAAAGATTGCATCATCGCCACTTGAATTCGATTATGGTTCAGACCGTTTTCAAACACTGATCTCCCGAATACACTGTGTGCCAATGCAAGATCCACTAAAGGTTTACGGTTATCTTCAAGCAAGTGCAAAATAATCTCATCTGCTTGAATACGCCACTTTTGAACGGCCTTCGTCAGCAGGCCTCCAGTAGCATAATCTCCAGTGAGAATCAGGGTCATGGTGAAATAAATATCCTGCCAAATTTCCTGAGCTTGCTTCTTGAGGTAAAGGTAATCATTCAATGCCTCATTATCCATCGTTCCTTGACGGAAATAGTAATTCCGTTCCAAAAACTTCAAGATGGAGAAGTGACGATGCAACGCAATGATTTTGTTCTTCAACATGTCCAAATCTTGAAAGTACGTCAGGAATTGCAACTTCTCCAATTTATCTTGCACAAACTTCGTCCCCTTGTCAGTGTACAGGAATAAGTCCATGATTATCAGATACAAGGTAAAGTACTGGTCCAGAGTCAGCAGAATAACCAACTTGGGTACATCCACATTCATTCGGTTGTATTCTGATTCTCCATCATCATCACCTGTAGCCTTGGCCAATGCTCCCACCGCTTCATAAGTGAAAATAACACTCAAATCCTCAACCAATATGTGTTCGGGTCCGGCAAATTTGGGATTCTTAAATACTTCAACTCCCAACCATGGAGGCCAATTATGCTTCGATCCATAATTGTGGCAAGTTTCAACCACTCCTTTTGAATACAAGGCTTTGTCTTTCTTTAAAATGAAAATCAGCCCATCCTTCATTTCAACCCCATATCTCTTCTCAATTTCAGGAGCATTCAGCGATGGGTTGTTCTTGTCATGAACCAGAGCAATACGACATTCAATCAGCGGAGCAACAAGGAACACAGCAGCGTTGGGGTTAGCTTCCAGTTGCAATTGGAACTGAGGATGGATCACCTCAATCAAGAAATCTTCAGAAAGCTTTTGCGAATCTAATACTTGTTCCAATAACTCTTTGAAGTGTTTCATACGGTAGTGGGCTGAGTTGGGTTCATCAACGGGTTTCCCGTGTTCATCAGTAATAATTGAATCAACAATTGAGTGTTTCCGGGTGAATCTTTGAGTGAAACATTTTGTGGGCTTTTTGTGATCACCCAGAGTAACCAGAGTTACTTCTGCACGGTCATCGTCGATTTCAATCATCTTGTCAATCGCTCTAATCAGCTCATAATCCATATACTTCTTCATTTTCAGCGCAACTGAAACGTAATGTATGTAACGCATCAAAACATTTCTAACCAGATCATTCCATTTGAAGTATGTCAGCACCAAGATAAATCGGTTTTGATAGTTATCAGATAAGTTGGGGTGAATATGACCCTCGCGACACCGGCGATATAATTCAGTATCAACATTATCTTGTTTGGTTTTCATAGACTTCAATTCATCTTTAAGGACCTTCATTTCCTCTTCAGATTCGGACCCTAACTTTTCCAAATCTCCAATCCGAGTGGATAACATTTCCACCTGCTGGTTGTAAACATTTTGATTTTTTAAGATACATTTATGGATGGTGTCCAGTCCCAAGAGGAAGTCAACCTTATCATCACCATCATCACCGGTGTTTCTAATGAAGGAAAACTTCCGAGTAAACAAAATCGGCAGTGCCGTCGCCTTAACAGGGGTATTCTTAAGGGTAGTGGTGTCGGTTTCTTCATAATCATCAATGTCGAACCATCTCTTGTCACCATCAAAAGTTGTAAAGTCAATCTTTGCACCCTTGTTATCTTCCTTTTGTTGATAAGCGTCATAAGTTTCATATACGTTTTGGTTGAACACCGCCTTCAAAGTTCTCAAGTCAATTTCATTAAGATGTATTTCACCGGCATTAAACAACATCTTTTGAACGGTCATTTCTTCATCCAATGTACCATGTTTCATCACCACAGGACCTCTTTTTTGATGCACATCTACCACAAACTCATCAATCTTGGCCCGCAACCCCACACTTTCAATTTCATCATAATCAACGTCGGCTTCATCCCGAAAAACATGCGCAGCCCATAACAGTTTAACATGAAATTCAAACATGTTCAGGACCAAATGTTGTGAAAATTTAGGCGGGGGCTTCTGTTGCATGCCGAACATGTTCAGTTTCCGAATTGGTAACATCAAATTCAGCGCAAATAAGTGCCACCAGTCTTTCACAACCTTGAATGTCCCCAGCAGTAAATGAATACTGTTGTATGAAGTATCCTTATCAGCATTAAGCGCAATTTTCATAGTGATGTAATCCAGTCTATAGCCAGCATAAGAATCATGGTCCTTCAGAGCAAACTTCGGGTGAATCAACTCAACATCCCAATGATTCTTGCACTTGGTGGTGGTTTTGCCATCCTTACCCTTTCTGGTAAGCAAGAATCCGAGAGTGAAATCAATCCCTCCACTCAATTTGATTACTGTTCTTTCTAATACAGGGACACGGTTGGCAATTTCAGAACAATTCTTAACATGGCCATCTGGAATTAAATAGTAACCAAACGCTGAGGTGACATATTCGGAAGTAGCGGGTAACCAAACTGGACGAGGTTGAGCCCAACTTAATAATGGCAGCAGCAAATAATTGGGAATGTACCATAAAACTCTGTCTGCTTTGACACGGAAGAAATCACATGAATCATCGTGTGGATTGACTTTCCAAACAACATTTCCACCAAACAGAAGCATGAAACCGGCAGCGGTTTGGAAAACATCATAAGGATCCCGGGACCCCTTAAATGCCACCTCTAAAGAATCTTCAATTTCGACGTTAAACACCCCGTGGGTCATCAACTTGACCTTATCCCACAGACCCAACTTCGGCGAGGCATCAATTGGTGGTTTCGAGAACAGATCGAAGTTATTGGCAATTTGTTGTAATCCAAAATTGTAGCATGTCCCCCAAACAAATCTTGTGGGACCATCAGCTTTAATGTAAACTCCCATATCCAGGTACAATTTGACTGGGGTCAAAGTCTTGTTAACAACAAGACCGTAGTAACCCTTCCTTTCGTGGTAAATGTATTCGGGTAATGTTTCCTGATGACTCCCATCTTGCTTGACACCCTCAATAAACGGACAGTAAATCCGGCGCATACATTCTTTGGCATCGGTAAACTGCTCCCCAATCACCATATCCCCTCTCAATTCAAATGCTGGTCCTCCATCTTTCGATCTTGGAATAGTTAAAAGTGCAACAGGGTAATCCCTCAAATGAACTCGAGCGTGGTCCACTTCTAAATGTGCCCACATAGGAACCAAAGTAGTATACTTCATATCAACTGGCTGGCCTTGACCTCGATCATAAATGAATTGGTTGGTATTTTCCAATCCAAACAGCGGTTGACTTACCGTAGCCTTTACTCCATCCATGATAATCTTCATCAAAGGTGCATGAATCAGGTATGGCACCACATGCTCATTCTTTTTGTCAAACACCTTTGATTCGTTCCCAAACAAATACTTGTTGTTCGTAACCGTCTGATCAGTCATCTTGCGGCGATAAGCTTGAACTTTTCGAATCCACAGTTGACTCATTTGAAGTCGTAAGTTGTAAAGCTCCTTGTCGAATTCATCCATGTTTTGGCCCCTAGTATGTGCCTCTGCAAGCTTCATTTCGAATAACAGTTGTGTTTCCAATCGCTTTCTTTGTTCAACCAACCCTAATTGATAATTCATCCCCAACTCCAGTTCGAACATATCATCTTCCATACAAAGAGTGAACTGGGGGGTGGTCAATTCAATTTCGGGCAACTTTACCGGCTTCATTTCTCGTGGGAACACTTCCGGAGTTACTGCGTTTTCTGATTCATCATTGTGGTTCTTGAGAGCAAGAACAAAGTGTTTGATAATTTTAATCAAAATCAGCAAATTGTCGAACAAAGTATAAGGCACGAATTGATCAGGGTGAAGCATCCGCAATTGCTTGGTAGTTGCAGTGATCTTCGGATCTTTTTCTGCTGGTAATTGTACCAGAAGCAGATCAACGTAGAGTAAGCGACTCCACCAATGCTTGACGGTTGGAGATGGGTATAATACCCGGAACCCTTCCACGATAGCATCAACATGCTTGTCTTTCAACAATGCTTTTGTTTTCACTAATTGGGCTCTAATGTTCATGCCTTCATCTGCCTTTACACTCAAATCAAGGTAATCGATGGCCACCTTGACATGAAGAAAATCCAATGGGTTGACCTTGTTTTTAGTAACAACCACCTTGGAACACAGAAGAGCGTGATGATCAAAGTCCTCAATGTCTCCCTGAATCAGTTTAATCATTTGCCGAAGCGGCAGTACCACGAAACAGTGGAACACATGAATGACACCCATCAATGTGAATAACTTGTATCTATCGAAGCGGATGTCAATCTCGCCAATATCACCATCAACCCAGATTAAGTTTTCACTCCCCAGCAGGGTCAGCGCCGCCACGACATCCAATGAATCAATGAAAAAGAATTTGTGGTGACTCATATCGGGGTTGGTAACACACAGAACGTCCAACAGGGTCATTACCCCAACTTCCAATGACTTAACACTGGCGGCCACCTTCCAAAAGACTGTAACATCAGCACAAGCTTTAGGCCCAAGCTTTTCGGTACTTTGACAAACCTTTTCACCGACCACTCTAACCAGTTCAAACATGTTCAACAATTTTAATTCAATTTCCTTAATCACCAAATTGGTACTTCTCAAAGTTTCATCAGGGCCAGTATTGTCCAGGGCAAGTTCATCGGAGTCAGTTTCTCCCAACTTCAGTTTAGGGATCAACATGCTTCGAGAACCAAGGGTAATTCTGGTATTGATTATCCTCGCTGTTGCTCCAATAAACCACAGGGGTAAATAATCAAAAACCTTTTCCATGGGGTCTTTCCAATTAATTTCGGCATCCTCTTTGATAACTTCACACAATTGTTTGCTTATATTTTCATCGATAGCTTCATTGAATTGGAGATTGATCTTGCCATACTTGAGATGCTCTTGCACCAGTTTCAGAACATCTTGGAATAAATTATGTACCACCCGGAGAGCCACCAAATCGGCCAAATCAACTCGAGCTTGATCAATTTCAACAATGGGTTCAATTTGTAATTTTTGCAACTTTGCTTCCATCGTGACTCTAACCACATCCATTAACTTGAATCTTTGTTGCAGATTATCCCACATTGTCATTTTAGGGTGCAAAATAATACATCTAGCAAACTGATCGTCAATTCCTGGGATTCTTTGAACATTCAAATCCAACAATTCAAACGACATTCCGATCATTTGTGTCAGCTCGATTAAAAGTCTAGGTTTTTCGACGACGACCCTTATGTCTAAACGGGGCAAGTGTTGATGAAGTGCTTCAAACAATTTGCGCTTAGCAGTAGCCCCCAAAGAAGTGTCCACCACTTCATCTTCTTCAACCAAAGACGCTGGCTTGTCGCTGGCCATGTCGACTAATTGTTGAACAACATTTAGTTTTTTAAGCAACAAAATGTTGTAATAAATCTCACCAATCTGTTCAGCATTTGCTTCGATAGTTGGATTTGTCAAATTAGCATATAATTCAATAAGGCCATCCTCGATGACAAGAGAGTCGTCGATTTCGGCGGCAGTGACGGTGGACGCCAGTCCATCATCACTTTCATCGACGTAATCTTTGATTGCTTCATTCAAAGTGGTGACCTTGGTTGCCCGATGGAGAATCAATCTTGCAATGGCATCCAAAATCAGGGTCTTACACAGCATGGAGAAATTAGGAATATTGATCAATTCCACCCCTTCCTTGCTCAAGGATTCTCCCTCCCGTAATACTCGGTCGACGGTCAATAATTGCATCACCAGCAGTACGTGGAATGGTTGATCCTTATTTCGATCAAACAAGAGGTCAAACCCAGCGTCAATCGGAAGAAGTCTCACCACGGTAACCGAGATGGTCTTGGCAAACACATTAAGACACAGTTTGGCAACATCCTTCCGGAAATAGTGTTCGTAGTCGACATTTTGTTTAATGGAAAAGAAGGGGATTTCATGAAGCGACGAGTTTTCACAGGTTAATGAGACCTGATCCACCATTGACACAACAAAATTGAATGCCCGAGCCATCATTTCCAACCTTATCCACACCGCTTGATCCTCGGTGTCGTCGTCGATATCCGTCAGCAGTCTTGCCAGGGCCAGCGACCGTGAAATGCCCAGATTGGAAGACAAGGTCATTTCGCCCTTACGTAATTTAGACAATGCCTTGATATGAGATTTCTTACGGGAGATCCGGGACACTTTAATCAAGGAGAATACGTCAAACGTCAACTGGTCAGCGGTCATCTGGAGAGAAATCCCCAGTAATGCTCCCAGTTTACGATTAATCAGAAACCGGGCATGAACTTTAAACAGAGACGTCAGTAATGGCACTCTGGTGAGAGCATCGGCTTCCCTCCGCCTAATTTCGTAGCGAACCCCCAGAAACGAGTTTTCCATATCAAACTTGTTATTGGCAGGGTTCCGTTTCAGCACTCTCACCAGCATGGGGATTCTGACATAACGGGTAGTGATGTCATGAACCACCGTGGGTTGGGTCAAACGGACATGGGCTTGTCTCACCTGAAAGTCAACCATATGAACCTTGGCGACCATGAATTCCACAACCCACCGAGCCAACCGGTTGGAAGGGTAGACTGAGTTGATCAAGTTGTCAGGAATTTCACATTTTTCACACAGCATTGGCGGCCGCTTCAGCTTCTTTTTCTTTTTCTTTAAATCGACCTCGATACAAACATCAACATCATCAATGGTAATTAATTTATTGGCACCCCATAATTTCAATCGTAACAGGCCAACGTAAATATTCAATTTGTGGGTCTTCAATCGAATACCATAAATAACAAATCCCTTTCGGTAATAAACTCGAGATATACGGAACCCAGTTAATAGATAAACCACAAACCATGAAGCATACCAGATAGCTATTGCCCGTACAATGTAATAGCTAACGGTGGACATCATATCCAGCAATGGCATTGCCTGTGGTGTATCCATTGAAGAAACTAATACCTTAGCCGGCCGAAGTTTCCGTATTAGCAATGATATAATGTCAGCGGCACCATCATGTATCTCGCTTACGTAATTATCCTCGATGCATAAGTTCGGTGCTTCTATCAAATAATTTAGAGATAGGAATAGTAATTTGTTAGTAACTAAATAGTAATAGCCCCACTGGCTACCATGTGGTGTCATGTGGTTGGAGGTTAATTTTGACTAGTTTATAACTGTAATAACCCAGGCTGCTGAGTGCTGGTAGCCATTTTGGGAATACATGATAGCAATAAAATTGGTCCAGTGCTGCTTCTGTGGAGGGGTAGTGGCGTCGAGTGGGGTGAAAAGTGGCTAGTGAAAAGATCAGTTTGGCTGGAAGCCGACCTCAATTCTCTTACCCCTGGTATTGCCAGAATTACCCCAAATTGTAACCACACAATAATTGTTGAGGGTTATTGTCTGGTCAACTCTAGGGGTGGCCACCCTAGGCCCGGAGTTCGAGCATCGAGTAGACCGATCATTTTCAAAAGAAATTAAAAATTGCACTTCAACTAAACCAACGTCACTGGTCACTCTATCACTAAACCCAACTGCCCCTATTAGTTTATTAAATCAATGGTTTCCTTACTTTTTAAATTGGTGGTGGTCACGTGGTTTAGGGTTTCCAACCCTTGGAAATGCGCACCCTCAATTTTCCACCAAAAATGTGTGCGTGGAAAACTTTTACCACATCGAAAAGTAAGTGCCGCCAAAGTGGACCGTCCCAATGAAACCCGTCATGTTATCCTTCCGCTCATTTGAGAGACCCATTTTATGATCCAATAGATTAAACCCCATCTATTGGTACCTTTTCATTATGTCCAGTGTCGTACCAAGGACAAGATGAGGAAGATTGACAAGGGATGCGACCAATTGAAAATAAAAATATCATACTAACATAATAGTGGCTGCCATCGTTCCTAAGCCCAAGATTGTCAAGAAGCACGCTAAGGCTTTCAAGAGACACCACTCTGACAGATACGCCAGAATCTCTAGATCTGGCTGGAGATTGCAAAAGGGTATTGACTCTGCTCAAAGAAGAAGATTCAGAGGGTGCACTGGTCCCCAACCCAACATTGGTTACGGTTCCAACAAGAAGACCAAGTTCTTGGCGCCCAACGGTAAGAAGACCTTTGTTGCCTCTAACGAAAAGTCCTTGGACGCTCTTTTGATGACCAAGGACTTTGCCGTTACCATTGCTGCCGCTGTGTCGGCCAGAAAGAGAGTTGGTATCATCGAAAAGGCCAAGAAGATGGGTCTTAAGATCACTAACGAAAAGGCCAAGCTCAACTTGCAAGCTTAGATGTATAATAAATAATGGGATTGCGATAGAAATGATATGTAGCTAATACACTAACATATGATGACGGGGTGGTTATGTCAATCCTCAGTGGTGGTAGTGGACTGAAGAGGAGGGGCGTGATGAGGGAAGGGGAAACATCTGTGCTGCGAACACATATTATAGCTAGGTGATGAAGAAGGTGAAGGAAATCAGGTAATGGGGTGGGTCATAGGAGGTGATAGTAACATGATATTGAATGCCGTGTTGGCGAAACTAGTAAGAGGGAGGACTGGTGGTTAATATAGCTAGGTAGTCGACTTGACGTGGAGGTGATGTGGTGAAGCTATTGCAGTGACGGGTTTAATGATTGAAGCCGATGTAATTAAAATTAGATATAGTGGTGAGTGATGATATTTGAGGAGGTTAATGATACGCAGCTAAAACCACCAAAATGATCATAATAAAAACTCCGCTATGTGGTTACTTAGGTAGTTGATGTTATTGACGGGGTAACTGATGTATTAAATGATAATTGAAGTGGTAAATGATAATTGAGGTAGTGTTAGAATAACGGTCCAGGCCAAGTGGAGCGCTTACCAGGAGCATTCAACTCCTTTTGTTCCTTGTTTGGAATCCGTCTCTGGTTTTTGACTAGGGTTAGTCATTATAAGTCAATGATACAATAAGTTCAGGTTAGCACACACAATGGTGAATCTGGATGGAGTAAGTTAGAAGTAGTGATACTCTAGCTATGAGTTCGGGATATTTCCACTTTTACCAGGAGTAATCAATACTTTGGTCAATTTCACTAAGCATAAACTTGGGATAAAATTGGGAGTAATAGTTAATAGTTTCGTGTGTTCCTAAGATCATATTATATGCAATTTTCACTCATTGTAGTTGATTGTATGACGGTGCTTCCGCTTGAGTTAACATGACTCCAACAGGTGGTAATGATAACTGAGGTGTTTAATGTAGATAACTAACCTGTTAATAAAAGATTGGTGATAATTGGTTACCTATAGCTGACATGGTTAATGATAACTCACATGGTTATTTTATAACTTATATGGTTAATAATAAGTGAAGCGGTTAATGATATATAACTAAACACATGATAATTATTGTTGTAGAAAACTGTGGTGTCAATTACTTTGGTGATGAATTGGAACCAATACCATCACCATCAATGAAAGTGGTTCTACCGAGTTCATGGTAAGTGTCGATTGTGATTGTCATTGTAACTGTCCACTGAGAGTGTATCAACGGGATGGTATTATCATTCATCCATCCCCAAATGGTCCACTTCCAAAGTTTATCATCGGGATGGTATTTTTCCACTGCTAGTATCACCCATCACCACATCCCTGTCCACTGCTATCCCTAATGTTTATCGACGTGATGGTGCTTCTTAATCTTATAGCCCAAATCACACATCCCCAGCGGATCCAATGCACAGTGCTCATTAGGTTTCAATTGACGAATCAGAGAATCACACATAATCAAGTCCACTTCCAGCTTGGCCTTGGTGATCCCCCGGTTCCATGGCAGTCCCAGTGAAAGCAGTATTGTCGATGGAATACGCTTCAGTTGAGCAAAGTCATCATCAGGTTGAGGAGTGGCGGGAGTGGCAGGGGTGGCGGGCACTGAAGTAGGGGTGGGGATTTCCTCGCCAGTATCTTCATCACCATTGGGTTCAAGTTCATCCACTTTGGGTAATGACAGTTGCAGCTTCACCAGGGCTGGCGATCCTTCGGGAATGTCTCCCAGAGGAATGGTGCTCAAATGGCTAATATCCTTGGTCGTAGTTCCACTGGTATTCAGAATTGTGGGGTGGTCGTAGGAAAGTGACAGACTAGAGTGAATCAGCTGTTGGATCAGATTGGACCGGGTGGTGGATGGTGACCCGCTGAAATCCAACATACTCTTGATGGGCTCATTATGAGTGGTCAGACTCTGCAGCAGCACTCGGCCACCATTGGCAGTGGCCCGTCTCAGCGTCACCGTCAGCGATGGCGTCAGCATAAGGTGAATCATGGAATTATTTTGACCAGTTCCCGGGATGATAAAGGGGTTGACGTATTGATCATGGTCTTCATATAAGCACATTTCCGATTGAGTGAACCAAGGGTCTTCAAATAACATATCCACGGTGTAGCGAAACGTTGGGGATGGATCACATAACTTCCAGGCTACCCTCAGAGCGCCTCGATTGTCAAATGCCAGGGCCCACTTAAATTCTGGCCCCGGACCCTTAGGATAGGAGGTATTGTTCTTAAACCCAGGATTGTTGGAAACGTAGCGGTCAAAGCTAAACTTATAATCCCGGTATTGAGAATCTTGGGGCAGGGCCTGGCTAAATGGTACCCCACCATATACTAAGCAAAACAAAAGCATACCCAATCCCCAGGCATCCATCAAGAATGGGTCGTAGCTAAAGTTTTTCACTTCAGTTCTTGACTTATCTTTAAGAATCATCACCTCGGGAGGTGAGTAAGGTGGCAGCCCCACGTAAGCGGTCAGCATACAGATGGGAGAATCGAAATTACCTTCCTCCTCATGGCCATAGGTCGATACACCAAAATCACAGAGTTTCGCCACACCATTGGCATTAACCAAGACATTTTCGGGCTTGATATCCCGGTGAACAATATCGTGTTCGTGTAAGAACTTGAGTCCATAAGCAACTTGTTTAAACAAACAATACTTTTCTGCCAACGGCGTGATTTTCCATGTTGGTTTGATGATCATATTGAACAAATCACCCCCAGCACAATACTCCAAAATCATCCCCCAACCCCGGGTCATTTTTTGGTAATGATGGACCCTAACGAGGGCGATGGTATTAATACAATGACGCAGCTCCAGAGCTTGCTTAGATATGATGAATTCTTTCTTGGCCCGTTGGTAAAACTCTTCGTCAGTTTCTTTCGACAACAAGGTAAACTTCTTGAGGGCATAAACTTGTCGTTTGTGACCAATGGCATGGACTAGCCTCACGTCCAGCGATCCTCCGTCCCCCAATTTTGGTCTCAGGAGATCAATTTCCCATTCATCATAAAAGTTAGAATGGGGTTGACGATATTCTGAGGGGATAATATCATTAGGGTCAGCCACTGGTAATGATAATAACCTTTCGGCGTCATTGGAGCCATTGCCGTAAAGCGAGGTTGATTTGGGAGTTAAGCCGATCCCCATGGGATTATAGACAATCTTTTGTGACGATTGGTCGTGTTCCAGACACAGGGGGGTTTGTTTGCGGAGTTGAGCCATCTTGGCATTTCTCTCTTTCATTTGTTCCATTTTTGCTAAAGTTTCCGCCTTTGATAACTGCTTCATTTCCCGTGGCGGATGGGGGTTGTGGTGATGACCAAAAAAGTGGTGGTGGTGGTCCAGGTTCAGACGGTTCCGACTTGAAATCAGTTCGGAACTAGGGCGGGTGGAAAGCTGGGATTGGGCTCTTCTCAACTCCATGGAGGGAGGTGTCGACGCCCCCACGGTGGTCAGAGGTTCGGGCGTCTTATCCCGATGGAAAAGACTATGCAACTTTCCTCTCTTTTTGGTTTCAGGCATGTCCACTACTCGTTGCAACTGCTCAACTCGTGGGTATTTTGGCACTTATAAGGCAAAGTTAGAAATGAGTCGCACCCAGTTTGGGTTTGAGGACCTCGTGGGCGGATGGGGAGATCTCGGTAAACTATGATGGAGGGAAAGGTGGAAATGGGGGGGTGGGGGTAGTAGACTTGGTTTATAGGGGGTTAACTTTTACTTTGGTGGTGGTGGAGTTTGCTTAGAAATTATTGCTAATCCGACTCTGGCAATCGAGCCCTGCGAACCAGTACGGCAATACCGTTCAACAAAACTGGGTGTGGTGGGGAATGGCGAGGGGAGCGCTAGCGGAGAGAGAGGGGAGATCACTTTTGGGGGTTTAGAAGATTTAGACTATGTAATTAATAGTGGGGTTTTTGGGCGGGTTGGCCGACCCTCCGCCCTCCGCTAGCCTCCGCCGATTACTCCGTGGATGTTCCCCTGAACCCATCGGTTAGATCCGGCCAGTAACGGCACCGCACCCGAGGGTCCAATTTTGGATTAGAGCGATGCAAACATCAATGGCCAATGGCATGTGTTGACCGCCGGTTATCCCAGGCCAAACTGCCGCCTCGGTGACAATTTAACTGGGGCAAACGCCGACGAGAATGTACTGAACGGGGCGACGGCATACCTTAAGCGTTGCTGACGGTTGGATGGATAATGATTAAAAGGGGAGAAAAGGGTGGATTAATAGGTAAGGTGATTATAGATTAATTTGATGGGGGGGGCACCTTTGGGTAATGGGCATGAAGGATTAATTGGATTTGGTAAGGAAGTTTGTAAATAAGTTTTACAAAGAAGATTGAAAAAGAAGTTTGAACAGAAGTTTGAAAAGAATAATGAAAAAGTCAAGTTGCTGGCTAGCACATTTCAATGAAGTTAATAGATTTGGTTAGACATGAGTAGTAGAAGAGTTGATTTATAGTTGTTGTGAAGAGTAGTAGCAAAGTTGATAGTGGTCATTAAGAATGTTACTAAATCAATTGAGGGCTACCTGCGGTTTGAAAGAAGTTAGATAACGAGAAAAAATCGGTATTGATTTAATTGATTTAGAAGTGCAGTTTAGTTTTGTGGCCAATTTAAGGCAAATTGAAGCAGTCAGTCGTACCAGTGATACTTTTTAAAAAACAGCGAAAAGTCATTGGAATCCACCAAGTGGTTACTAAATCAATCTCATGAATAGAATTTCCTATGACTTTTCATAATTTTCACCACAAATTTTCAATCCAATAATCTTAATCAATGACACAGCAATAAAAATAAAGCAACCTGCAACCTGCAACCTTTGACATGGCGGTTTGAATAAACCACATTTATTATTCACGATCACAAAATGAACATCTCATTCCCATGCCTATTCCCCATGTCTATTCCCATGTCATCTACCAAGATCACGATCTCCACCTTTATCATCACTCCCCCTTCTTCATTCATACTTATTATTCAATTAGGTATTATTAAAATTAGTTCATTATTTAAACTGATTCATCATCGGCCTCAGTCTTAGGGTTACGCTTAATCTTAAAGAAGCGGATCCCCCCATTATCCTCCTTCAGTTCGGGAGCATTGGCACGAGTGAAGCTCAGTTGGTCATTGTGGGCGGCCGAGGTGGGTTGTTGGTAGTATTGATTATTGTTACCCTCTCTAACGGTGTCCATATGGTTTTTAAACGACGCAGACACAGTCGAGGACACGGCCGAGATGAATAACAACAAGATCAAAAAGAATGAGGTCCACATCAAAGCCATAGTCTTGGTGGCGACCTTTCTTTCCAACCCCGAATCAGAAAAGGCGTCCCGGGCCATGATCACCACGGCAGTTTGGAAGGACACCCATCCCGCCAGGAAAAAGAGAGCAAGGGTCAAGAGGAAAGTATTGTACTTGTCGCCTCTGGTGAAACAGAATTGAGCAAGGTGAGTCAAGAACGAGAAACAGACAAAGCAGAATGCAATCAAGCAAAAGGCAAACGCAAACCGACTCAAGTAAAAGTACGAGTCCCGGTTGTTCAAAAAGCTCGAAGGAACATTTTCTTCGGTGTTGAAGTTATCCTTAGGAGAAATGGGATAGGCGGGACCCATCTTACAATCGGCAAAGTTGTTAAAGTCACACACACCCCAGAACAGCCACGCCAGAGTGCCATAGGCTCCAGGAATCGACAGGGTGTCGGCACGCAACCAGTAAAATTGGGTAATGGGGGTATGCTTGGAAGAACCCCCTAAGATGACAAAGATCATCATGACGATGGTCCCGGCAAGGAAAAGGAGGTTCGCAATACTGTGAAACCACTTCATCGTTAGTATGTTCTTTTGCCTAAAGGTGGTGAAGCAAAATAGACGAAATTTTGCGTAGTGGGGGATTGGGTTGTTTTTTATGTCTATACAGGCAGCCGTTCCCTAATTGGGCGAGTGCAGTCTTTAAAAAGGGTCATTTTATAAACATTGCCGCAGACGATGGCGAGGTTAATTTTGGGCGCGGTTCAAAATAAACATGGCTCCGCCCCTAGCCATTGGCCTATAAAAATGGGACATCCCACTAGCTCAACTACGAGATTATCGTGGTGGGTATATCTCTGACAATTGATAAATCTTCGCCCCCCTCCGCCCCCTCGTTGGCTAGTCATTCGCACCGCCTTGCCATGACACGATTGCTATTAATTTCAGTTGCTGTATTCGAGCCAAGTCATGGCCAGCCTTGCTATAACTTGCATGACACATGACAACAAATAGAAACGGTGACAATAGCCCTGGAGGAATTGTTTAGGTTGGCCAATGACCCCGGCAAATCACCGGGGGGTGGTTGTCACCGGTGGTGCCCCCTGGTCTTTACTTTTGTACCAAGGTTATCTCCCCCTTGCTCTGACATTTTTTTTCTATTTGGGTTGAGTACCCCTGTGTAATTGCGCATGACCGAAGGCTAATAATGGTAGAGATGGCCCAGTGGCCACGAAGGTATAGGCGAAGACGCGGGAAATTGGGCCAGGGCATTGGTTAACATACACGAGGTTGCTATGTTGTTGATAGTGCCTTGGTTGTCAACCAATTGCTTCCAATTCACTTCAATTACGTTGGGGAGACGACTATGCACGGAAGCGTAGTTGCATGGGAGTCGACATTTTTCCTAACACAAACCCACAGGTGAGAGGCTTTGGTTGGTAGGGCAATACGAATGTGAACCGCTGCAGAAGCTCCTGCAACCATGCCATTTCCTTTACAATGGTGATTTGAGATTGCTCGGTTTCAGTTGCAAGCAAGGATGGTGATTAACAGATCACCACTGTGATCCCCACCATAAAGAAGGTGCATTTTGTGATTTACAACAATCGAGGGGGTTTTAATTAGACACCTTTTGGTGGGTGGTCAACGGTTGACAATGGTAATGTATGATATCATCGTACAAACTGACAATATTGACCATAATGCTACTAACTATGGTGGTGGTGACGGCGTATTGTTGATATTTTAACCGGTGGTTGCTTGCTATTTCGGAGATTACTTCCGGGCCATCACCTGAAGTTTCCCTGCACAATTGCAAGCGAAACTGCCAAGCTGCCAACCAGGGTCCAATTTAGTCAAATAAAACTTCATTGGGGTTGTCATCACCGTCATCATCACCCCAACGAAGACACCAACCATACCAGGTACGTTCCAAACACTTTTTCGGTGGCTCAGTGGTAGTCAGACTGGGTGGATCTGATTTGGTCGACGTCAGGGTTGGTGACATCAGAGTGGTTGATCTCGATGAAATGGTTGGTTTGGGTTTAGGACGAAGGGGATTGGGTAACCGGGGTTCATCGGGCTCATCATCATCCTTCAGTATAAACTTCCAATTGAAACAATCCCGGCATGGAGGCTGTTGGTAACACTTTGCCGTTTCATTATAAACCGTCAAGATTTCATCAATCACGGTATGGATACGATGATTCAACATGTTGACTCTCCATCCCAAATCAGTCACAACGTCATAAACACATTGTTTACCAGTGTGACACGATGTTTCCATGGCATAACCAGCGAGATTGCACAGTGACAGTGCTCCGTTGCAAACCCCCATATAAATCGGATCAGCAGTATTGCCAATATGCCAAATGTTTTCCAATGGTTCAGGTAATCCTGGCGCCTGGGGTAAATGGAGCCGTTGGGTCGGGAGCATCTCTCCTGGCGCTTCAAATGCAACCACCGGTACTCCAAACGTTCGACCAAGCATCAGTGCCAATGCTCCCCCCAACAGATGGCCCAGCAACCAATAATTGTACTTTTCCGGAGGGTACAATTTGGTGATATTATGGTAAACATCCATCACCGCCGCGTAGTAACGATCTTCCCGAAGAAGCTCTTGTTCAAGACAATCCTGGTTACAAGTATAAGTAGAATCGTAGCAGTCACAAACCGTGGTCCACATGTACAGTACTCGAGCACAGCAACAGGAAAAGAGTAAATTGTCGTTGGTCTTATCATTGACAGCCGTATCATCAGAACCACCCCCAGGGAGTCCTGCTCCCAGAGTGCCCTTGATACCAATGGCCACGGTAGTATCATCATCCAGCACAAATACATGGCCGCGGATCCCCACCCCCTCCCAGCCAAAATTGATCTCATCGTTATCCTTATCGGCGTCCCACCCAGGAACATCTCTCCAGTCACTGCCCTCTTCCAACGGGAACCGCACGTAGGCATTGGACGCCACAAGGGCCATACCAATCAACGTATCTCTGTCAGTAATGTCCGGCACTACCACATCGGTTTCCTCCCATTCCAATTCAATCATCCTAACCAGCTTGGGGTTTTTGCGAGCAAATTCAAGGTACAGCGTGACAAACCCCTCATCGTGACGATACTTTAACACCTCCGTCCTCGCTGGTGATGATTGCCGTTTCATAGGAATGGAAATGGTCATAGGGTTGTGGTGGGCATACTTTTTCGGCCAGTCATATTCATTATAGGCCTGTTCAAGCAGCATATCCTCATTCATCACTTTTTGTTGAGCAAAGAGCTCGGTTTGACGGGTCATAAACTCATCAGCATGGCGGGCCCTGTATTCATCATTGATATCAAGTCGCTTCACTGGCTGGGTCTTATTGGTGGGCCCATGGAAAATGTGTTTGAGTTGAAAGTTGAGGGATTTGGGTATCACTGGTGGTGATTGATCCACTTGATCCGAAACATGTTCAACTGGGGCCAAAGGTGACAGAGCCGGCTCTGGATGTTGGGTGAAGGTGATGATATTGAATGGGTTTAGCCAGAGCCATATCACTATCCATGCCAGTATTAGTCCGGCGATTACTGTCCTTGTGGTGGCCATAATAGTTGTGGTGGTGTTGTAGTGGTTGGATAAGTTTATAGATAACGAGGTTTATATGGGGGCGATCACGTGTGGATTGGGTCACGTGTGGTCATTTCGGGTCACCAAGTGGCAATGAAGTCATGACCCCCGGTATAAAACTGGTAATTAGGAAACTGCTGGAATGGCGATGTTTTGGTGGTTGTGTCTCGTAACTTTTCATTGTGATTCGAACTTGGGTGTTGGAGAATGGGTAATAAAGAATGGGGTACTATAGAATAACAATAAGGGGATTTTTTAGCGAAGAGGGGTGTAAGCAATTGTAGGCAATGATTTGGTGATTGATTTGTGAAGTTGTTTGGAATGGTCTGTTTGGAGTGCATTTTGTCTGTTTGAGCTGTTAATTATGATTGTTCACTAAAATTAATTTTCGTTAACATTTGAAATTTAAATTTTGAAATATTTAACAAATTAAGAAAAGACAAGTTCGAACCCAATTTAGATTAATTAAACCAAGCAATCCATCACAATATAAACTTAACTGAACTTGTATCA
Source organism: Diutina siamensis (assembly GCA_030580155.1). Lineage (NCBI taxonomy): Eukaryota > Fungi > Ascomycota > Pichiomycetes > Serinales > Debaryomycetaceae > Diutina > Diutina siamensis. Next base: position 39,189 of record JAKTSK010000037.1, read on the forward strand.
GACCATTTTAATCCCCCCTTAATCCATTTAACACTAATCATTTTATAACATTATTTACATACCCTAATCTAATCACCATCCCACCAATGCCCAATTGTATTGGCCCATCCCTTAACCTTCCCAATAGCCCCATCAATATACCCACCAGTAGTCTCCCCCACCAGTTTCCTAGGAGGAGTTCGATACAAATAATCATAAGTATTATTATCAACAACGATGGTATCGATTTGATAATCTAACCCAGGATAATCCGCCACGGGATCCATCCATCCATCGGGTAATTGAGTAAGAACCCGGGTACCGTTATTGGCTGCCGGCTTGATCCCCACCGAATCACAAACAATGGGATAGACATTAACATTTTCAAACGGTTTAAGTTTGGAGGGGAACCGGTTAACAGTAAAGTAAGGGCCCTCAGCAATAAAGATCGATCGCATTAACAATTCACTATTGTTGTAGCCATGCACTCCCAACGGTTTTAATTTCCCTCCATTCTTATCCATCCGTTGTTGGGTGGTTACTGAGTATCCCACTTGAGGAAAGATCCATAACGGAGCAATCCGGTCAGCATAAACTGAACTGGAACCAAAATGGTATTCCTGAGGAATTTCGTCAATCAAGTAAACGTCATAGTGGTCGGCATGGCCCAATCTATCCAAGTTATCGGTGATATTTTGCTTGAGAAGGCCCAAATCAACGTCATCGCCAGGACGGAGACCATAGAGGGGCCAACCGTCAACGTGTTCAATTTGGTTAACGTCAACGAGATCTTCAAGATATACTAAGCGGTCGATTGAAGTGGGGGCCATACCATGATCGGAGGTAATGACGACATTAATCAACCCCCGTAAGTTTCGTTCATCAAGATGAGCCAAGAGTAAACCAATAAACGCATCGGTCTCTCTTAATGCTCGTTTCAATTCGTCACCAGCAATGCCAAAAAGATGACCAAACGTATCGATATTGGGGACATAGGCCAAAATCAATTGGGGACGGTCATCATCGGGTAAATCAATCCATTCCAACATCCGATCGACCTTACGAGAGAGTAATTCGGACCCGTTGTACTGATCATGGATGTCAGCTCCGATTTCTGGTACTTCTGAACCCGGCCACATATGGACGGCGGTCTTTAACCCCTGGGAGGCGGCAGTTTTCCAAATGGGCTCGCCACCCCGCCAAAATTCGGGGTCCATCGCCCCCTTATCAGGGTTGGTATTGACAAATTGTTTCCCGCGGACGGGGTCCCAAAAGGTATTACCTACAATGCCATGATCGCCAGGGTAAAGGCCGGTAATGAGGGTCCAATGGTTGGGAAATGTCGAACTAGGGAATGATGGAGTCATGTACGGACTCAGGAACTCATTGAGGTATAACTTGTTAATGAAGGGGGTATCGGCTTCGGAGATGTAGTGGGGGTGGAACCCATCCAACGAGATCAAAATAGTGGTGGGAAGAAAGTTATGGGTACCATTGGTTATGGTTTGGTAATCGGCGGGTTGGAAATGGGGCTTCTTTTCTCCCCGGTGGGGGGTGATGATCAAAAATGCCACCACCAACGCAATGAGAATGGTACCGAACATGGCGATGGTGCCCTTGAATGTCCGATTCACCGCCTTTTTGAATGGATGGACTGGTGACGACGGCTGGGCGCCATTATCCATATCCACCATTTCATAATTGCCCAAATCATGGGGGGATCCCTGACGGACCCACCATTGGCGTATACGGTCAGTTAATGAGGGTTGTGGTGGAGAATCATAGTCAAGATCATCAATCAGCGACTGGCCCCGCTCAGCAAAGAGGATATCATCGTCTGAATCGTCCAACGACGTCACCGGCACGTCCACTGGGTGTCTTATCATGGTGAGTGGTGCGCATCAAAATGGAGAGCATAGATAAGTGTGGATTGGCCAGGGGAGAGGGGGTGGCAGAAGTGGTGATATTATCCATTGTCGGTAGTGTAGGTGGTTGGGGGGTGGTAGTAGCTGACGGTGTATTTGGTGGTCACCATCACGTGACACATAACGTGACGCGATGACAAACCTCACCAGTTCGAGGCCATTTCTGCGATTGCCATCAATCACTCAATGCTTTCAAAACGTGCCATCCGAGGTTGCCAATGGGCCCAACGGGTACTGAGACGAAACATTTCTCAAACCACTCTTCCTAGTGGTCTTACTGTTTGTTCTGAAGTGATGCCAGGCACCAGAACCGCCACGGTGGGGGTATGGATCAATGCTGGATCTCGAGCTGATACCAATGCCAACTCGGGTACGGCTCATTTCCTTGAACATTTAGCATTTAAGGGAACCAACCGTCGTAATCAACACCAACTTGAGCTTGAGATTGAAAACTTAGGGTCCCAAATCAATGCCTATACTTCGAGGGAAAATACTGTCTATTATACCAAGTGCTTACAAGGGGATATCGATCAGAATATCGATATTTTAAGTGATTTATTAACCCAACTGAAGCTTGAACCCCGGGCAATTGAAAATGAGCGGAACGTCATTCTTCAGGAATCGGATGAAGTGGATAAGATGTATGATGAAGTGGTGTTTGATCATTTACATGCGGTGTGTTATCGAGGCCAGGATCTTGGCCGCACCATTTTGGGACCTAGAGAAAAGATCAAGACCATCAACCGTAAAGATCTTGTTGATTACATCACCACCAATTACCGAGGGGAACGGATGGCCCTCATTGGCGTCGGCGATGTTGACCATGATCAATTGGTAAAAATGGGAGAAAAGTACTTTGGTAACATCAAGCCGCTGGAGGCGGGGCAAGGATTAAACCATGGGGCGATGCCAGTGTTTTATGGAGGGGACAAGCGGGTGGAAGATCCATCCATGCCTACCACTCACGTAGCCATTGCCGTTGAAGGTGCTCTGTGGAGTGCCCCCGATTTTTTCTGTGCCCTGGTGGCCAATGGCATCATTGGTACCTGGGATCGGGGGGTGGGGATTGGTAGCGACTCCCCGAGTCCGTTGGCCAAGATTGCCGCCACCGGAGGTCCCGGAGGCACCGCCATTGCCAACAATTACATGGCTTACACCACCTCTTACGCTGACACCGGATTACAGGGGGTTTACTTTACCACCGAGCTGGGCACTGATCTCTCATTGTTAACCAATGCGGTGTTGAAGGAATGGAAACGGTTGCGGGACGGAGACATTAGTGAAGATGAGGTGGAACGGGCCAAGGCCCAACTCAAGGCGGCGCTTGTCTTGGGATTGGACGACCTGACCGCCATCGCCGAAGATATTGGCCGGCAATTGGTCAACACCGGCTACCGGTTACTGCCCGAACAAACGTTTGCCCGGGTCGAGGCCATTACCAAGCAAGACGTTGTCGACTGGGCCAACTGGCGGCTCAAGGGGGTACCGGTGGCGGTGGCGGCGGTTGGCCAATTGAGCTCGCTCCCTTATGCCAACCAAATTGAAGCTCAATTACACTAAAACCCCCTCGATGATTTTTTAACGAAATGTACATAATATATTCCCTCGCCATCGCTGGCGCCCGCCCAGGACAATGGCGTGTAATTAGGTATTTTTACAGTTTATCGGCACGCGAAGCACATCTTTTTTTCCAGACACCACTGCACAGAGCCATTCGACGGCACCTCGAGCCAAAGGTGCCGGCAAGGTTACGAAGTGGGGCCAATCGGTCGGTCGTGGACGGCGGCGCCAGCGGCGCCGGCGCCAATGCAGGCTAATGCAACCTGAGGTGACAGCCAAATGTCAAATTACCAAACTATTGAAGAATGACCAAGGTTCTACTGCAGAACCCGACCCAGGATTCTGTCAAAGAAAGCGAGCTATGGACGCCCCTCCCCCCCTCCGCCACGACGAGGAAGTTGTTGACGGGGCTGATTTAATTGGTGAAAATGTATTTTTGGTCATGCCGAGGGACAAATTTCAATCAGCGGAACAACGTCAAATTAAGAATCGACCCCCGAACCACCCAGGGCCCGAGAAATTTTTTGCATTATCGAGACAAAATATTATCTGTCATGAGGGGCAACCAGTTGCGGGGACACCCTTCGGGGTACGGCTGGTAATACCCACTGTCGGCCAACGCCCATGTAATGGGTGGTTGATTCCGAGATTATCACGGAGAAAAACAATGGCCCAGATATACGAACCGGATGAAGCCATGTAAGGCATGGGTGAAAGGATTTTGCTGGGCCGGGGCCGTGGCAATTTTCATCGGTGGAATGGCGCCGGGGTCCCGCCGCCAATTTATTGTAGAAATGGTGATTACGTATCTGTGATGCCATGGACACCCTCACTAATGATGCCATCCCCCCCTCGCTGGCTGGCGTCGACGGGTGCCCCGTCGGTCATTTTGGTTAATCTCGACCCAGGGCCACCTGGTTTAAGTTTAATTGCAGGTGGAGTATCTGCAAGATTGTCACGCTCGAGAACGGTAGAATCAAATAAATACTATCCCGGCTGCCGGAATTATCAGCGGTAATGGATGACTACTTTTGGGTGGTTTCGACGTTGTTGAGCTCGCTCCCACCCGATAGCTACCTCAACAACAACAAGATCTACCGGACGTTGGCAGATTTTTCCTTGTCGTTTCTGTTTGACATGAAGGCCTTCCAAAAGCGCAACTTGACTCTCGGGGACATTTTTGCTAAAGAAATTAACTATGCGGTGATGTTGGGGATTAAGAATACAAGTGTGATGGCTACCACCCAGTATACAGCGGCTTTCCGCCACAAGTATGTTGAGTTTTGTCCCCATTTTGCCATGGCAGTCTACCTATTTTCCCGCTTCCACATCCCCGACGAATATGGCGCCATCGAGTTGAAGGATATTCACCATAACCATTATAACCTCCTGGAAATTAAGTTCCTTTGGGGGAATAATAAGATGCAACCGATATCTTACTCTCAGCAACATAAACTGGCGATGAACATGCTCAATGCCGCCGGGGTCAAGACCATTTATACCAACCATGATTATAAACTTTCCGCCACCTCCATCGAAGGATTACCCCTCCAGGGAATGGTAGAATTGGCGGGGTTTCCCAACTTTGCCGAGTACCAAGTGGTCCGGAATCAACTTGAACCCCCGGCGCTGGTAATGAAGAAAATTTTCCCATTTGTCGACGAGGATGACACCAACAACGATGACTTTTACACCATCTGCCGGCACCTCCGGCGACTGCTCGTCCAGGACATGGCGGTGATTAAACAACGCTACCCCGAGCTGAAACTACTGCAACATGAAATCTTCTCCGGTGAAGCATTCGACGAATTCAGCCAACAATTGTTGGCCTTAAACATCCCCCAATATGTCCCAAAGGAGGGCTCGAAGGCCACCACACCGAAATTTGCCTCAATGTCTGATTCGTTACCTAAAGGGATCGCAAAACTTAATAATATCCAAAAGACACAACAAAGGATGCAGAATCTTTCCACAGATTTGGGAAAATATTTATCTCACCAGCGGCAAATGTACCAGTACCAAGTGAGATATATGCAACAATTACGTGATCATTGCCATGGCCTTCACCAGTTGATTACCAACCCAACTCTGGCAAACCTGTCGGCGTTGATCAATTATAACCTTCACAAAATGTCCCTTTTGATCGAAACTAACATCAACATTACTGAATCGATGGCCGAAACCGAAGAAATGTTGGAACGGCTCGATGATGACATGGACCAAGTGTCCAACTCGTTTTCCACCATGGCCGCCGCCTCCAACGGCACCTCCCCCCCAACCTCGATCCAAGCATTATCCCAAACATTTGTGGGGCCGTCCCCTCAACAGCCACCGGCTCTGCCAAGGACAATCAAACGCAATGCCGTGCTCAATCGCAGGTTACTGCGTCAAGCCACCACGTTGTATGAAATGTGGAATGACTTTAAGGATCTAGAGCGGGATTTACTCGTGCACAACATTACCGTAACCGAATGGCTCAAGGTTCACGGGTCACTGGAACGTCAATTTCGTCATACTCGCCAAAAAATCATTAAATTCATCGAAGATGAAGCGGCAAGGAAACAATTGGACGTGGAAGTGATAAAAGAAAAGCTTCATAATAAGATGGTCAAGCGGCTACGGCCGATGACCTTGGACCAATTACAAAGAATGCTCACCAGTGGCAAGCGCATAAATATCGATTAATCTTAGCTTTTACAAAAATAATATCTTCACCCACCTTCTATTGTTGGTGAAAAAGTCTTTTTCAATTTTTTATGTCTGATCTAAATTAGAAATAATTGTCGCGGAGACGCATCGAAATCGATAACGATCATGTGTGGACGGTTGGCGCTTGGGTTTGCCATCACTGACCTCCCCAAACAAATGGGTAACCCGGTTACCGCTGACGATACTTCGGTCACCTTGACCACCCCCGATCATCATCAATGGCATCTCGATACTACTAATGCCGCCAGTTGGCAGGGGTCGTATAATATTGCTCCTACTAACAATGCGGTGATAATGTATGCTAAGAGGCAAAATCAAAAACAAGAAACGGGAGAGGGCATTGAACCTTACACGGTGGAGGTGAGCTCGTTTGGGCTTGTACCGGGCTACCTTGCCCCGGATGGTGATGATCCCCTCAAACAATTTCGTCAGCAACAAGCCAAAACGTTCAATTGCCGAAGAGAGACAATAACTTCAGGCACCAGTAGGGTATGGAACACTGTCAAGAACCACCACCGCTGTGTGGTGCCAGCGCAAGGATATTTTGAATGGAAAGCGCAAAATGGAGAAAAAATTGCCCACTTTGTTCATTCTGCAAAGGGCCCGCTAATCTGGTTGGTTGGCTTGTTCAGCCATAATGCTAATTTCGGCGATAAAGCCCCCAAATCGACGTTTACGATTTGTACTGGCCCCGCCTCAAAAGGTGATGATTTTGACATGCTGTGGTTGCATTCTCGCAAGCCGATATTAATAGAACCGAACCTGAAGCTGTGGCACCATTGGCTCGATGAATCCCTCGATTTTAATGACGCCATTGATGCCCTAAACACTACCAATAATCCTAGTTTCACCACCATTGAAATTTATCGTGTTTCAAACAAGGTTGGTAATAGTAAAACTGAAGGGAGTCAATTAATATTACCAGAAAAGCAACCACTGATACAATCATTCTTTGGTAACTTCGGCAAAACCTCCCAACCAAGCATTAAGCACGAGCATTGTGCAGAGGAAAATAACCAAAATAATCCCATCAAAGGTCAACCCAATGACAATAACATTAAACTTGAGGGCGACCACCCTTTAGAGGCTTCAGCAATTATACCCGATACTAAAACCAAACTTAGCTACCGCCTGGTTAAGAAAAAACGCCAGCAAATTGATATTTCTCACATGGTAAGTCTGGCCACCAAGCGACGAAAATCCAAATGATCATTGAAGCCACGAAGCCATTGTTGCAAAAAATATTGCCCGGGCCAGTCCTGGCCAAGATGGCGTGGGTGCCTTGCATTAGGGAAAATCGGATACACGGCGGAGTTATCCCCACACCTCGAGCACACGAGGGGAAAATACGTCTACAAGTGAAACGGCCATGACCATTGATCATGTTTCATATTTGTCGTCTATCTGATGGTGCCCCTAATACCGAAGCCGCAATGTACGGCACTCGATTTGCTCGTGGTCAAATCAGGTAATTTTGTTCGGACCGGTGTTATGCAGCCCATTCTTATTTTCATAGCCATTCTAAATCGATAATAACAACGTGTGCTGGGCCATGTACTGTTTGATCGGTAAAAGCAAAGCAGGAAACCTTAATCTTTGGGAAAATGTTCCCCGGTGATTGCCATCTCCACCGATAATTCATCAAAGCCAAGATTTCACCTAATCTAATCCAATGATGATAGCGCTCAGGCATGATCATGGCCAAGGTAAAATGCGGTATTCTACTTTATTAGATCACCTCGGTTTCATGTTCGTACATATTTTTATTTTCACAGTTCGAGAAAAGTTTGTAATGCCGACGAGAAATTCCCCGCAGGCAGAGGGTTGGCATATGACCCTACCCCCTTCCTCAGTCAAAAGTTTGTGGTGTTTATGATTATATTAGATGGGTATTGATACAATCTCCGTTCCTTGCATTTTCCACTTAATGTTGCCGTTTGACGATGTAAATAATCAGAGCGGGTATCACGGTGGAATAAGGCAAGATTACCTCACACAACAAAATAGAGTTATTGATTGTTAACCCACTACGTCATCTACGTTACCAGTGGTGATGGTAGTGGTGGTGGTGGTGGTAATCTCACTTCCCTCATCTTCGAACTCGCACCAACCACTGATCCAAATCTCTCGCACTGAAAAGTTCTTCATCACGAATGTTTCAAATCGCCAAACGGTATCTGAGCAACGCTCCGCTCTACCTTAACCCCCATATGTGGAAGGGGTTACCTGCTGATCAAGTGTTTGAGCTTCATAAGCTTCGGAAGGAAAATATGGGCGCCAGATACACCCCTACCGACGAAGAACGTCAAGCTATTTTACTGACAGTATCCTCACTTTCCAATAAACAGGGCCCTAAGTTGGACTACGTGTATGCCATTGATAACTTTAAGGAAAGATATATGAATAACGTCGCTGCCGAAGACCGGTTGTCGGCGCAAAAGTTGTCTAATGTTGAAGTCTTGAACCGGGGGGATACTCCTCATATTAAGCGTCGTTACGACAACTTGACCCGAGTCATGGCCTACGAAATGCCGTTGTTGGCCAAGTTTGCTCAACCATTCCAACCCCAACCTGCCAAGGAACTGCCATTGCAAATGACCTACCATACTGATTTTGGCGATAATGGCTCGCTGAAATATAACCGTAAGGTTACCGTAACGGTTAGACTCGGAGATTTGGCATTGTCCAAGCCCGAACAACACAAGTTCAAGTTGTTGGCGGGGGACAAGTTCAACTTAGACACCAATAACTTTCGTCTTTCATGCTCTCGTTACCCTGAATCGGCTCAAAACGCTCGGTGGTTGGTGGAAACGGTGAACAAATTGGTCAACGCCGCTAAGGATCAAAGTGAAACCTTCGCCGATGTCCCCATCGATGATAGACACATGCGTCCCGAAATCAAATCGAAACAAGTTCGTTTCCCTGAAGAATGGAAGCGGCCACAAGATGCCCCCGTCGAAAAGCATTTGGTGGTGTCGAGATTGGTCGAAACCGTCAAGGCCAACAAGGACAATGAATATGTCAATAGTATTTCTGCCTAGTCTCTAGCGTCAACCCCACCAATGACAAGGAGAGACAATTGTGTATAGTTAAGGCATAAACCCCATAGATGGTCTCAAAATGTAGTTTAACTTCTCCTAATTGGAGGCGTGTCATCAAGTCAACGGTGCATGAACATTGACCTGGTTGTGATTTTCCGAGGTGTCAATAGTACGGAAACACGAACCTGTCAAAATGTTTGTGATTTTGGTGACAGAAAATATCAACAATGACGACAGCAGCAATGGTGACAGCTAAATTAAGAAGCGGATGATAAACAAGTGATAAACAATTGGCGCCAGCCTGGACTTTTCATCCACAACATCTGCACCGAGTCGCCGCCCCCCTATAACGACTTCGTGGCCAAGTTTGGTTAAGGCGTGCGACTGTTAATCGCAAGATCGAGAGTTCGATCCTCTCCGAGGTCGGGTTGACTTTTTTTGCGTTTTGCGTCTTCTGGGATTATGGACTCCTGTCGTGTGCACATCCACTAGCGCCCAAGTACCATGAAAACTGATCACATCATCAGTTTCCGTGGTAATTGCCGTCGGGGGCGGGGTTTTTCGATTTCTAAGCAACGGCTGGTATTGGTATGTTGCCCAAGGTTTTTCTTACCATCCGGAAAAATGACATGTCCACATTTCCTGGGGCATCAGAATCAGTTGCCATATTGAGGTTTGCACTTGCAACAGTAGAGCATTTGTAAGCAACAACCAAATTATATTTGTAATCTCCACCACTGTTGGCCTATAAAGATAGCACCACTTTCTTAGTTTCCTTTATTAATCAATCAATCTTCTTTCTATACTAACATGTCTGTTTCAATTGCTGTCTTTGGCTTAAACGGTTCGCTTGGGGTGAATGTTCTCCAAGCATTGGAATCTCCTGCTTTCAAGAGTAAAACCAAGAGCATTACTGCTGTTACCAGAAAACACCCCGCTGAACCGGTAAAGGGGGTCAATTATGTTGTGGGGGATATTTCCAAAGATTCTGATATTGAGAATATTGCTGCTGATATCAAGGGGGTGAATGTGGTGATTTCTCTTGTCACTGCCAGTCCCGAAATAGATGATCAACTTGAAAAGGTATTAAAGATCGTCAAACCAAAGTTGTATATTCCTTCTCAGTTTGGTGCCAATCTTCCTGAAGCGGTTAAACTTATTCCTGGATTTGCATCGTTCAAGATTGACCACTCCAAGCATGTAAGAGAATTGGGCATCAAGGTGGTTGATATTGTTACTGCTCTTTTCCATGAAAAGGGAGCGTGGTCTTATGAAATCATTGGCCACTACGGGGTTCAACCAGATGGTACCATTATTCAAAGAGGTAGCAAGGACAACAAGGTATCTGTAACTTCGCCTATTGATATTGGTAGAACCATTGCTGCTGTGGCCACTTCGGCCGATTACAAAGACCTCCCTGATACCGTACGGGTTGAATCTGATCGGGTTACATTCGATGAAGTTCAAAAAACCTGGGCAAACAATCATGGTATCAAGACCAAGGTGGTGAAGACATTAACTGATGATGAAGTCAAGAAAGAAGCTGCTGAATTAAGCCCATTTGACCCTGCTCATTTCTTGACCTACTTGCACGAACTTGCTGCTTTGGGTGAAGGATACGGTCTTTTGCACGCAAAGACCGAAAATGAATTGCTTAACCCTAATGAATCGGTTTGGAAGTGGGTTAGGTATGAACGGAATATCTAATCAAATAAATAATGGGTTAATAGTTAATTTTTAATTAATTACCAAACTAACGCCATTGATTTGATTAATTTCAATCAGGTTTTCTATTTTTAACCAACTCCTTCAACTCCAAAAGCTAATTCTGAACCAACAAATCTCACCATTACAGAGAGAAACTATTTAAAAATCTTCTTATTCGAGATTCACAAAAGCCTAGTATTCCTCAATTTCAATCAAATTTCATTAATGAATTTGTCTAATCCTGATAAATACCATCTCAATTATTATTATTATTAAATTGCTCTATACCAAATGTTAACGTTTGACCTTTTCGTCAAACAAGGTGAAGAATTCTTCCACCACTTCCACACACCAAAACTTGCCATCCAGTTGAACCCATCCCAAGTGACCACCTAAATCGGTTTCCACCATGGCCAAGTTCGGGTTGTGAACAACTTCAACCGTAGGCAATCTAACCCCAACTGCAGGGTCATCGGTGGAGTTCAAAATCAAGGTCGGGACCTTCATCTTGGATAATCTTCTCGCAGGAGAAGCTTCCCGGTAGTATTCCCAAGAAGTGTTGAAGCCAGCGGTGTGACAAGTATAAATCGAGTCGAATTGCCACGTTTGCTTTTTATTCTTTGCCTGCTTCAAGTTTTCTTCATTGAACAAGTAAGGACTGTGCTTATTCAATTCACTGAAATTGTTCTTGACAATCTTGTTCAAGAACAGGGTTAAGGCAGGGTTCAACAAGAACTTACCCGTCATCGATTGTTGGACGTGATGGGCCGAGTCAACGAGATCCCAGGGACAACCAACGAGGGCAGCAGCCTTGACCACGGAATTGTCAGTCAAAGTACCCAAGTAGTTGGCCAAAATACAGGCACCAAACGAGAACCCAACGGTGTAGATGGGCCGGTTGGGGTACCTTTCATGCAACATGTCGACCACTTCACCAATATCATCGACAGAGAGAGCGTTAAAAAGCTTACCACTGGAAACCTTGGTCCGACAACACCCTCTGTTGTTGATTACAACCGAATCCCAGCTATTGTTCGTCTTGTTGGAAATATTTTCGAGCAAATTTCTAATCAATGGCTCATGGGAACCACCACCCAAACCATGTAAAATTACCACGAGGGGAGTGGTGATATCGGTTTGACGGTTGACAGTTCTAGTAGAAAGTTCCTTTTCACTAAAATATCTCGATCTAGGGTGTAATTTAGGCGCACCTTCAGGTAAAGTTTCGTCATATAGCTTCTTGAATTCTTCCTTCAGTTCGGGCTTAGGTATAACCCAATCCAACGAACAAATCCCCTGATCCTTATAAGTGAAAAGTTCCCGACCATAATAGATTTGATACTTTTGCAGGGCATCCAGCTTAGCATAATACAATGTTTGTAACGTCCCATTAAACAATAACGGGTTAAGCCATAACTTTTTCAGAGGGTCGATGATCTCCAAATCATGAATAAGATCGTGAAAGGTAATGTTGCCCCCATCCTTGCATTCAAGAGACTTCAGTTCATCGTTTTCAGCGACATGGACCTTAAGATTAGCCCGGAACCCCCAGCCAAAAATACCACCAAGCATTATTTAAAAAAGATTACTTCGATCCCAAAGTTGGCACTGGCGGAGTCGGTATCGCCTGCATAAAACCAGATTTTTATGCAAGAATTCCACGATGAGCCGAGGTCTATTGGTGATGGTGCCTCCTTTTGGTGGAGATCAAGGATTAATGGTTATTATTTATTAGTGTCGTCTACGGCAACAATTAAATAGCAAATATAACCTCTAAAAAATCGTGAAGCGCCCAGTCCGTATCCTGTCCCATTAATATTCAATGCAATCATTAGCCATAACCTAGGAGTAAGTCTCGATAAGGGTATCCCGCAAGTTGCCCTGGATAGCATCGGGTTGGGCGTCTTGTAACCGGAAGATCAGTTCCACCACCGACAATTCGGGGGCGGTGGTGTCCAATCCTGCCACTGCTAACCAATCATTGACTACCATGCCCGCCCCGACCACAGGCAGACCTCTATTAACTGTACCAGCAACAAGAGGAACTTGTAACAACGACGACAATTCTTCTTGGTCTTGGATCGAGGTTTGCGGGTGTACCAAACCCCCTTGGTTCAGCAACGAACAGTAAGACCCCACCAACACATTACCAGCAATGGTCAGTCTGAACACTTCCACCCCCAAAACATCGGCGATCAATTCTTCAGTTTCCCGTTCGACATCAGGGTGGACGAGAGCAACATAATCATTACAACAAATGACATTACCAAGGGCCAGCAACCGTTCTTCAACCCGTTGGATCTTCACCAGATCGGGCAAAGAATTACGCAAGTGCATCAACTCTTGATCAGTAGTTTGGGTAGGCACCAATAACCCTCTGCGGTTACCAGCAGTCATCCGACCCACGATTCTGGTACCAGCGATGGTCAGATGGATAATGGGGACGACATCGCCCAATTCCGCTTCAAAAGCCAGGTAGAAGTTCTCAGAGCCACCAACTGCAACGATACAGTACAGGTTGGTGAGCTTGGAGAACACACCCACTTCGTTGGAGTTTTCAAATTGAGTCCGAGTAGCCATAATTAAAGATGGTGGGTGCTTGCTGATGAAAATTAAATGCGATGAGATGGCCAAGTCACGTGACATTTATTTACTTTCCCCATTAAAGGCGAATGATGAGTCATAATGGGGGATTAGAAGATAAATATTTACAATTGATGGCTAGTACACTCTGGCCGACCATGTTGATCCTATTTTCAGTTGGGGGTTGGTTTGAGTCAATCCATCTATCTGCAGGCCATTTCCTTGCGGCATCCCTGCGGCTTATCCGATCTCACCACCTTAATCAAGAAGATGCCCTATGTATGTGAATACCTACCCAGAGTGAACACCACCACCGTGGTAGCTATCCCACCAATTCAATCAGTTAAAGGTCAACATGGTCAGCTTGTGGTGACGGATACCACCAACCACAGCTATAGTTTGAAGTTGCCTAGTGATAATGCCATCACCAACGTGGTGGCCAAAGCCAATGGCCTCGCGATAACAATGGCACCATCGCTAAAACCACTGCCAGCTGATTTCGTTCGAGATGATTATCAATGGAGTGTACAAGATCTCTCAATCAAAACCCCAAAAGTCGATGGAAATTACCAATTTGAGTTTTGCTGTGGCAATTGTCACCACCAGTTAATTGATTCCAGCCAATATAAATTTCAAGATATGCCCCTGGAGTACTGGTATGAATTGATGGATTTCTGGCATTGTCATAAACCTGATAACCATCAATCCACCACCAAACAGTATGAAGATATCCGTCCTCGCACCCCTAACCAAATACTAGTGGGGCTGTATTATTTGATGGTTAATGAAAATACCATTAATGCCAACTTATTATTTGATAAATCTAGCCATCAGTGGCAATGTAGCCATTGCCATGCTGTTTTGGGAACGGATAAGATTAACAAATGGCAAGTGCAACTTAAATATGCCACCACAGTGGAAACATATACCTTAAATCAGTATTGGTACCTGAGACTTGCTGATAAGAGCAATATGGCCATTCGGAAGGTTGTGGTGGACTCGACATTAATCTGGATCGTTAATCTTGAAATTGGTGTCACCATCGACGATCACGTTTACGGAGATTGTGCCAAAATCATGTATCGGGAAGTTGGGGATGATAGTGATGAAGAACACTTACACTTATTACAGTCTTCCAAGTTTGTCGACCAGATACGGCTGACCAACCAATCGCTCCCGCAACCATTACGAAACGTCCAAGGGGGTTGGAACGTTTCTTACCTAAGCAGTCGATAATAACTTGCGCCTAGGTGCCTGAATTGAGACGTTAGCGGTGAGTTGTCGAACTAAATCGGTTATTATTGTCCCATTTACCGGGATGAAACATCTTGGGGTTCGCCCTAGGAGATTTACGATCTCAGTGTCAATAACTCCCGCTATGGTGCCATTTTGACCATAATTGACACTAGGGCCCGCCTCAACATCTATTTCACATAAGGGGTCAACCGGCAGGTATCCGCCATGATTTCTACATAGTTTATCGTTTGAGTCACTTTGTTTTATATCAAAATGACCCGGTCCGACATAATTCATCTAAATTGGTCCGCTTGAACCTTAGTTGGGCGATCGTAGAAAACCAAAGTGCCGCCACCACTCGTTTCAGTTGGAGGCAACAAACCATGACCTCGGGGACTAATTGAATTTCCTTATTGATTCATCTATTGCACGTGATGCATCCCCACAGCCAACCGAAAAAATTATCGCCAACAGTTGAAAATGTTCGTTGCTTACAAAATAGGGAAACATTTTCATCGGAAATAAGAGGTGTTTGAATGCGGCAATGAAATTATTGCGACAAAAAAAAAATACCTTGAGATTATGGTTGCGAGTGGCGAAAAAAATAGAATCAGTTTGGGACAATCGGGGATAATTCGGGGTTAACCAAAGTAGGTAGTAGTGTCGATAGAGAAACAACCATTTTCGGAGTTATTTTTTCACCGAATATGATGTCATCATTATTCACCTTTCCTGTAGCTAATGGCCGAATCTAGCTATCACAAACGTCGTTGCCCCACCACCTGTAATGCACAGAATCTACCCACCAACTTTCAATACCTAGGCGACATACATGATATAATATCCGGGGCACCCCGGCAGGTTCCCCCCACTGCATTATTGTTTGATTAACATTATCAGTGGTGACATTAAAATTTATCAATTCGATTAATTAAAGCAGGTTACGTAATTTAGCATCACCATTTGATTCAGGTTTAGTGGGAGTTAATGCCATTTTGCCAATCGCTGCTACCAGTAGCAATGAGAGCGCCAACGACACCCAGGTGATGACATTGGCTCGGGTGCCCCGAGTAATGACAATAGCTCCAGCACTGCTGGCCCCAGCCACAGATTTAGCTGTCAGCACGGTTGCATGATGGATCAATGCAGCCACCCCAAGTAGGATCACCTCTATCGATCCCCCAACCATGGTTACCCGGACAACTTCGAGTTGCTTGGGGATATGGGGGAGGAGGAGACATAGTTTAAAGAGCAATAAAATCACGGCAATCGATTCCGCTACCAATACCACCTGATAATGGGTCAGATCGTGCCAGCCGGAGCCGATTGATGCAAGGGACAATGTCGTGGTGCTCAAGTTGAACCCTAAATTATCGGAGTTGGTCAAGGTGGTGTAATCAGTACAATTGACATTGTTAGCCACCACCACACATGCACCCCTGAAGCCAAGCCGGAGATGAGCTTGGAGTAAGGTCAGGGCCCCCAGGTGATTAAGGTTCTTCACCAATTGCAGCAGTTGGTTAAACCCAACTTCAGCGAGGTAGACGTCAGCAAATGAAGAATTGGAGCTGCACTGTCCCAACAAGAGAAATGCCACTAGCATGGCACTAATAAATCCAAATAAGAGTGACGCCACTCTCAATACCATTGGTGATGATTCTAACCGTTAGTTTGATTATCGTCGTGCATTAACCATAAAGTTGTAATCTGCGTGTGAAAACCAATTACTCCAGGGAAAAAAGTGAACTTACCAGTAAATCTCATGGTGATAATGACATTAAGGAAATCCGACATTGGTTATAACCTCAAATGGTGGAGGTAGGAATATTATCAAATACCGTGTTAATGCACAAATGTGTCAATCAGGCACCACCACGTCGGTGGTGAAACAGATCAGGTGATGATGAAACACAATTAAAGGGTGGTTATCATGTAGCGCTAATAATGAAACAAGTAAGGGGGATTGATTATGACCAAATTGAGAGTGGGAAATGTAAATAAACCTTCTTTGATTTGCTCTTTTATTATTTGAGATAATCACTCAATTATTGGTAGTCAAGGAGTCCCAATTCTTCAGTGGTGATGAATTCTAAAGTCGTTACAATCCTATGGTAAGTGTATTCTAATTCTAAACAATGAAACGAAGGACAAACTTGATCGCCCACCGGGCCACCAACAAACAAGTCAACACCGGTAAGAATGGTCTAAATATTTCCATCATCAGGTATAAACCAAACTTGGCCCGAACCGTTACCTCGGACGACTTGGCAGGAAAGTGACCATTTTGATAAAACGATGCCATAAGGTTATCCTTGTCATACCACACCGAGCGTAACCATTCATCAAACTTGCGTAACTCATCTGGGGTGGCGTCATCGACGTCTTCGGTGTCGGCGCCCAAAGGAATATCGGCGATGCGGAATACACGAACGTAATAATTAATAGTGGGAGGACCATAGCCACGAAGATAGAACCGTTTCAACAGAAATTTGTCTTCACCAAATTCATCTGGTTTTAAATCTCCATAACCGGTGGTGAAGTCATAAACAAATTCAACACTATTACGAAGTTTTCGAAGAGCTAAAAACAACCCTCTTACTCGAGGTAATAACAAGTGCTTAACCGGAGTGACTCCTTGTTGTAAACAAAAGTCTTTTGACTTTTTTACCGTGCGGTTCAGCATCACCGTTCCCTCGGGGAAAATAATCAATTCGTATGGCCATACATTCTTAGGTTGTCCTGGGGACGGCAGCAGGGGAAATTTGGTGGCGATGCCCTTACCTTGGGGCGATACCCCGTTGGCGGGCCCTACCCCGCGGGCATTGGCATCAATTTCTCCTAATTGACGACTAAGTACCGGCTTGTCGGCGTCCCACTTACGACTAAGAAATAAAAAGTTGTAATTCTTCATCCCGTAGCCCAACACGGGGATTTTCGACAAGTCTTTGAGCACAATATAAATGCAGCCGCTCAACTTGGAGGTGTAAGCTACCCACCATAAATAAAGCCAATCGGTATAAATTTGATGATTCAGAATAATCACCAGGTTGGGCCGCATGGCACTTACCAATTGACCCTTGGAGTTGGTGGTGAAAGCATCGGCCCCCACCGTTTTGGGGTCATAGGTGATGAGGATGGTGGCGGGACTAATGATCTGAGAAAGAAAAGTAAGCAATTCGACGAAATGGGTCTTGGTGACATTAATCACCGCCTGGAAATTGCCCGCGTTGGGGAATAACCGCTGGAAGAATATCTTCCCCAATATCTGGGTACCAACAATTGATAAGCAACCAAAGAAAAAGATGGGAAGTAGAAGAACTGTTCGCAATACCAGCACGGGCAACAGATGGTGTAAATCACTCGTCATTGTTGTCAGAGATGGTTGGTCACTCGATTGAGATAGACCTCACTATTCGCATGCGACCCGTCATACAATTCCCAATCGGTCAAGCCTCACCCACAACCAATACAACCACGACGCATTTAACAATAGATTGATATCAATACTAACCAACTACCATGCCTTGTTCACTCAACTTCTCATGGTTAAAAGGGTTTTAATAAGGTTCCCGTCAATGGTTTGAAGTAACATCTGAATTTAAGCTTGAAAATTCTAATATTTTATTTATTATTATTCCCCTGTGAAATAATCCACAACTTACTTCAGTTTAATAGTTTGTTAGGTTTAAAGTGTAGGGATCACTTTTGACAGGTCTTTGGTACAAACAATTATTATCAATGAGTTACATTACCAGCATACTCTAATTTTTTGGTATGGCACCAATAATATTAAAAGCTTGATTCTATTTTAATCTAGGCTCAGCAAACCCAACGACAGAGAAAAAGAAAAACCGGGTCCGAACGGACAAGGGCACCCACCACCTGCCTCAATAAAGTGGTCGAGGTCGATCAAACATTGTTCGGAACGTCTGGAGGCTTTGCTGTGGTGAGATGCCACGATTGCTTTGACCTTCGTCAAACATTTTCGAGCAATCGAAATCTTGTGACACTCGAGCCAAATGTAAACGTAAACGTAAACGTCATTTACGTTACCACTAACGGGAGGGGAGGCCGTCCCGTGACTACAACAGCAATAATGTCTAACAAGGGCAGTAATTACTTCATATGGTGTCGGAGGTAGGAGAATATGCCGCAAAGTTTCTAATGTAGAGGTAATCATTTCCAGAACAATACAAGGCAGGCACCTCCTAGGTTATAGCAATGAGACGCCACGTATACAACAATTTTATTGAGGGATTTATATCAAATCCATAACTATAAGAGAGGTAGGGAAGTAAACGAACCCACCACTGTCCCTGGTCATATGCTGCTGCCATTGGTAGTGGATAGTGATAATCGGGGCCGTACCTCCAAACGGGGGAAAACTGGGTCGTGTCAATGTCGTCAAGGTCTGGTGCCTCCCCCTTGTTTCCATTGGTATGATAACCTGGGCACCACCAGGGTCAAGCCAAATGTTGATTCAGGGTATATAACCAAATAAATATTCCATTGGTATGGTTGACGAATGATGAATCCTGGTTACGAACATTGATCGCCATCTATTCTGTAGCCAATGTTTAGTCATGTATGTACCCCTGGCTATTTGAGGGTTTAAGGGCTTCGAGTGGTGAAGAGTCTAATTGCAAATTGAGTGGTGGCCGCCAAGGCAAATACCGCCGCAAATACCAAAAACACAACATTGGCATGGTTAGCCTTGACCGAGTTCTTATAAATCGATAAGAACGTGAGGGGTCCAATCAAAGTGGTTAAGTTTTTGAGGATGGATAATGCCCCAAACACTTCGCCAATTCTCAGTTCAGGATAGTATTTGATAATGGCCAGACTAGTGGTGGGGGCCACCACCACTCCAAATGCACAATAAGCCAAAGTGGCCAAGTATTGGATGGAGTTTTGCGCCTTGGCCAATGCCACCATGCCAATGACTTCACTCACCAACCCTACCAGCGCCAAGGTAAAGTCACGAGTATCATAGTGTCGTTTCAGTGACCTCAACCCCACCCAGGGGAAGATTTTGGATACTAGTAACGGCATGATCACCAAGAGCACTACCGCTCTTGAACTACACAATACCGCGAGTAAATTGCCAATATCAACGGCATCAAATTGGAACAGGTAGATGGCATAAAGAATATAGATTTCCCCGGCAGAAATAGTGATACAGATCCCCATTAATTCGGTAAATACAAGGAGAAGTACCACCACCCGGTCGCGATTGATGGTGGCGGAAGGACGGTACTGGCGGGGGATCCAAAGAATTTTAAGCGGAGCAAAAATGTTAACGTGATGAAGCCACCCCAGATCTTCATCAATTACCGCTTCTTCATCACCTTGGTGTAATTCCGACACCAACAGTAACAGCAGCGTCGTCAGCAGAGTTCGAGAGAGCAGACCATAGGACCGCAGACGTTCCCGATTCAGTTTTGATCTCGATTCAGTAAGCCAAAAGATGGTATAAGCAATGGTGACAAAGAATAAAATGAGTTCAAACTTCAACGGGGCAAACATGTGTTCTGATCGCAAACTGTTAAGGACATCGTCCACTCGTCCCACCGGCACGTAGATACTAGAATCAGCCGATGAAGCCAATTTAAGAATCATGTTACCAATCAATGGACCAATACTCACTCCAATTAACATCAGAGCCATGGAAAATCCAAGAGAATAGACTCGTTCATCCGCCTGGACCACATCAGTAATATAACAATTGACGGCGGTTACTAGACCAATTAGACCACCACCAGCTTGGGTAACAAGTTCCAGAACAATCATCATCGGTACATTAAGTACTGGCGACGAATACATGACAAAAAATTTCATCGTCCGGCCAATGGCAAACGATATCACCGTACCAATGATAAACTTTCTCCGTCCATAAGTATCAGAAAGATGACCAATCTTCAGCACCGCAAACGTCCCCGCCACCCCCATACACATCAGATACGCCATTTGTAAATTAGAAACCACTCCCTGAGCTTCCTTGGGATCACATTGAGGTTCCACCGCCCCATCCACCAACACCAGAGGAGTATTAAGACCAAGACCATTACACGCCAATTTATAAGTAATCACTTGTCGACTCAGTTCTGCCAGCGACCCAGCAATTGCCATCATAAACACCACACAACAAACCAACCATACCAGCGGCCGTCTCAGCCAGTGCATCAGCTTATGATCAAGCCGCTGTTGCTCCAAAAGTATACGATCCTCCCCTTCGAGTTCACTGTAATAACTATCTTCCATAGACCAAATAACTTTCGAGCAACTTTTATTCCGTTTATATCATTCAAATTGGGGTGGAGCCGCACCTACCCTCGGGGTAACACCGGGGTTAGTTCTAAATTGAGTAAGGGACAAATATGGCTAGAAATGGACCATGGGTGGTCATAATAGAGATTTTTAATATATTAGGAGGGTGGTGAGAGTTATATGATGATTATGCGATGGAATTTTAAGCGATTTAGTTGGAGGAGTTAGGATTAAAGGTGGAGGTAAAGTGAGGGTGGCAATCATAATTTTGATTAGGCACAACGGTTTTGTAGATATTCGAGCCACCTAGGGGTCACCCAGGGGAACTGCAGAGCCACAATGATAACAAGGTTGAGTCCCTTACTAATGTGGTTCTTAATTAGTAAGGGGTGGAGTTGGGGGTCGGGTGGGGGCCCAATTAATTTGTAACAACGGATATTTCGTGATAACAGAGGATTAATGTTAGTGCATCGTTATCTGTAGTACAAGTCATTACCAGTGATCGATTGCCCTCATATAATCCGGAGGTACAGTGGCCTCAGGGATTGCACATTGGCTGGCATCACGCACTTTTTTGACGCCACCTCCAACCACTAACTACTGACTGGTTTGCCATGTCAAAGACTCCTATAACCCCCCTCCGACAAGGGACCAGGTACATAACCCGATCGATACACAAACGGGCTGATCCCAAGTTTCTTGCAGAGGCCTTAAATCTACTCCTGAAGCCGCAACAGACTCCCGAAATCCATCCTGGTGCCCAATTGCCTTCAGCCCCCACCACAAATGCTGGACAATATTCCCATTACTTAAACAATTTGGTGAAGTCCCTTCTGGCACCTGCTGCTGATGCCCAGCTTCTTGAAATGTCGCCTCAAGCCCTCCTGGATTATGTCAAACGGATCCAAGACCAGGCCCGGTTAAAGCAATTGATTGATATTTTCGCCGACGGAGAATTATTACTGCCCCAATTACTCACTGATATTGTGTTAAATCCCCATTTTGTCACCCCAGAACTGGTGCCAGTGGTGATGAATACTAGAGGCACCATTACCCATTGGACCCCTCTCCAACATGCCCAATTTGATATTGTCATGCTCAAGAAATGGGATGACATTGGTAAACCACTCAACATTATCAAAAACTTGAAACAGAACTTTGTCAAATACCTTGATTTGGTTCGGCGGCGGCAGTTGTCACCATTTTTCGAACGCATCGTATGGAAATATGTGTTTGAATATATCCGCTACGAAGATGAGGTGGAATACGTTTATGATTTGAATCTGGTGAGACTGTCATTTCTAATCTTGGAGGTGCTGGCACCGACAATCATGCCTCGAGTGGCCCTGGCGATGTTGGATCATCATCAACTGACATTATCACCATTACAACTGCTCTTTTTAAGAACAGCCCATGTTATTCCTTCTCATGACATCAAACGACTCTCGATCAAGTACCGTCCCTGGCATCTGCCAGTGCTGCCATCGAGACAAGTATTATTGATCCAGGCAATGGAATCAAAAATCATGCAAGAACTTCTCGATGATGTTGATGGGGGGGACAACAACCCTGACCCAGCTCGTCACCGCCAATTGGTTAAACTCATTGGTGACATTCAACTGTTTAGAACTAGACCAATGGCAACTACTGACGAAGTTGGCCTATTAAAGTTTACATAAGAGCAACAGCTATACTAATGCATAACGACCCTGTAATGTAAGACAGGAATTTAGCCCTAGTTATTTGGCGATCGGGGCGGATGGCGACTCTGGCTAATGCCAGACCATGGTGGGGTCGAGATCAGAGGATGATTAGGTTTAACTCGGATCAAGTGTGTATGTAACCATATTCTACCTTTGACTCCTTGGAGCTTCTAGACCTTCAATCCCCTCCTCCAAGTTAGTGAATACGTCGTTTCACGTGTAATATTTTTTTTGTCACCACAGTTCAACTGCCGTTTCATCGAAGCCTTTCTGGAGGCTGCATCGAAATCTTTCCGAATTGCGGAGGTTTTCGCATACGCCTGGGTTACACTGCTTGTACATACATGTATGTAGGTGCTCAGCGCAATTACAACTTGACTCGCAATTTTCACAGTGAGAAAACCCGACGGAAGTTTTCCTCCCCTCCGTAAATAAGGTTGAAAATATTGGTAACTGTCAACAACCCTGTTGGCGCCAATATTTTGTTGATCTCGAAGCTATCTTTGACTTCAACGGGTTAGCGGCGGTTTCTTATTGTATAATTGGCTTGTGCTTAGGCCTGTGCTTTGATGATTGTTTATGTAGGTGTATATGTAACCAAACCAATATTTATTTGAGCTTTACGCAGCTGGGCAGTCAATCTCCGGAAACAATCCGTCCAATTCCGAAGCCCCACCAACCAACCTAGAAGTCTACTTGAGTACCTGCCAGATCATTATTATCGACGATGAATTTGGCCATACTGATATCCATGATCGACAATCCCACTAATTTTTGAATGACGATCGATGCATGCTTTAATTTATCAACGCTAGCATCATCAATCGCCGCCAATTCAATGAGTTGATTTGGTTTAACCTCTGCTTGGATGAGTTCTCCTGCTTCATGTAAGCAATGCTCTTTGGAGTCAACGATGATGGGAATACCATCATTAACCACCAGTTTAACTACCGCTACATCGAGTTCAATCATATGAGGCTTGTAGGAGCCAATCAACAGGATCATGACGGGGGTGGTCAATTGTTGGGGTAATATCACCGCTTCAGTGGAAGGACAACAACCAAAAATGATTCTCGCCAGCAATTTTTGGGCCTTGGCATCTTCAAATGAGCCAGTGACCCATTCCACTTTGGTGGACACCCCCAGTTTAAGAGTTTCAACCAATTTATTAGCATTGGCAACGGTACGATTGAAAATAGTAACCTTTGTAATTTGAGGATACAACAACAACGCCAACTTAATGTGCCATTCCGCTTGGCGGCCAACTCCAAACACGGCAATTTCAGAAAATTGTTCATTAATGTCAACCACCTTGGTAACGCCAATCATCGAGGCCAATGCGGTTCTAAACGCAGTTAAGGTGGCTCCATTGATCAACGCTCTGGTCTCACCAGTAATTTCATCCAATACAAGCACACATCCAGCAAATCCTAACCCTTTTTGATTATTCCCTGGTCCACCACTAATGATTTTGATCCCAACTTCATTAGGAGAAATACATGGCATGTACAAGTGAGTGGTGTCACTGGCTTCATTATTTGATTGTTGTACCGTTCGAGGAGGCACAATTGCCTCGGGATTAGTGGCATAAACTTGGAGCAGCTTGGTAAGATGAGGAATAAATTGATCAATGAGCAGCAGTTGAGTCAATTTGGCATCCAAATAGGATCCCACTTGGTGATCAGAAAGAATAAGAACCATATTGAATGAAGTGTGGGGTAGATGGGCTTGTCGAAATTTGTAAAAATGGGTTGAGATTTGCGGGATGAAGTCCGCTATCGGCCGCCAGCGCGATGGTACGATAAGGTAAAGGTTAGCGATGCGGAATTGAAAATGGAAAATATAAGCGATAGAAGAAAGATATCGAGATTAAAATCTATAACAATACTGGTTCATCAGGTAACATTAAATAGTTTGCTTCCAATTCCCGTAAATCTCGTTTTTTCAATGAATCGCCCACGAGAAACAGTGATACCACTTGGCCCCAATCCCATCGATGCATTAATTTGGGGAAATTCTTAAAGATGGTGCCAAGTCCCAACAGTTTGTTACTCAATTGTACGATCAGCGTCAGTCCCTGGGTTCCCAACATCGTCCAGGTGACGCCTCCCTGCAAACGATTGGAGTTTTTTATTTTTAAGAGCAATGGGAACAAGGGGAAAAATGACAAGAATGTCTGACAATCCTGAAGGACATTAATAATTGATAACACCATAGCATTGGCCACAAAAAATAATAGGTAAAATCCAAACACCGTGGGGAGAAGTAAAATCAATACCATTGAAAGTAATGTTCCCATTAATAATTGATCAGTTTCAAAGTTTTCGTGATCAACTCGATGTCTAAGGATATTATATTTCTTGCCCTGATATAATTGACCAAGTGATTTCACCACCATAAGATGCTTATGATAAATTTTGGTGGAAACATTGCAAAACACTTTAAAGTGAAGGGTGAGCATTGAGATCAAATCGATGGCAAGGGCAATGACAAAAGTAGCCCCCAAGTTACAAATGATCCAGAATAATGGCAGATGGATAAACAGGTATACTACCCCACCTGCTTGAGGGATGACGATATTGATCACCAGCCGCCACCAATCAAGGGTCCAATCGAAAAAGTCTCCCATAAATTTACCCAATTCATCATTAAGTTTAAACCCAGCGGGATGATTAACCGCAACCCAATTGATATACTCACTAAAGTTAATGAACAATAAAGAATCGACCAGCGACACCTTATTGATCACCTCTTGTCGCGACCATGATCTGGCATGGGTCAAGATGGCCCGACCAAGCACAACATCATTGCATAAACACCAAAGACCATTATAAAAGTTGATATAATTAGAATTGGCGACGTTAACGTTGGAATTGAACACTGGAAGTCGCTCACGAAGTTGGTCTAGATCGAGCCAACCTTTATAACAGGCAAAATGCACCGGCAAGTTTACTAATTGCCATAACCGGAGCTCAAAATAGTGGAGAACGCTGGAATAGTCCAGGAACACCAGCACCACCTTGGTGGCAGCAATACCCATCAATTGTAACTGTCGAATAATCCTTCTTGCCCCAATTTGCATGGGAGAGGCCGCCTGATCCTTTTGAGTTATTTGGCCCAGATGTATCCGCTTCCGGGTAATTAGGGTCAGATTGATGGCCTCCAATAATGATTCGTTAGCAATCGAAGTGACAGCATCACCAATACTGCCCCATTCATGTAATCGGCGCACGTAATCCAGGGTGGTATCCTCGGGGCCAATCAGTTGAAGAAGAATGGGGGAAATGGCAAAATATTCAAAATTATGATAGTTGGGGGGGTTAAACACCACCACAAAACAGGGACACTTATTGGGGATGTAAGGAAAACGATTCAAAAAGTCATTTTTGAATATTAATGGCCCCACTCCGAGATTGATCAGGCCAATAACCGCGATTGACGGCGGTAACGCCGGCGGAACTTCCACCACCACATCATAGATGACATAGCAGTCATCTATGACTTCGCCAAGGAGGTAGCCACACGTACGGTCGACTAAGTCTTTAGGAAAGTATACTTGCATCGGCGGCGGCGGTGGTGCGGAGATGGGTCAAATGCGAACCAAGACTGCTGTCGATGTAAGATCATTACTATTAGTGGGCACCGACTAACTTGACAGAGTAAATTTGTAGAGTTCAGTTAAAGGTGGAAATGTGCAGCTCCACTGGGTCGTGGCAACATGGTACCACCACTGATGGACTAAGGATAGCTTAACTTCGCGAGGCCCCATGGAAATTGACCGCCGAGAAGATCATGAGTGGTCCAGGGTAGTCGTGGGTTATTGTCGCCTGTCGCTTATCTTCATAGATGTATCTAATGGCGCCATCTCCATGTCGGTAGGCCCGGTTGGTTCGGGTGATGAAATGTCTCCAGGCACCGCTGTCACCAAATTTCCCCATTGGTATAATATTGTTGATCTTGTCTGCTAAATCACTATCCTAGTTCTAGAGTGATAACGTTCTGCAATCTTGTTCAAACTGGAAATAACCCCCGGTGCAGCAATAGAAATTACAGCAGGACAAGTGAATGGCCCGAATCAACCGAAGCTGACAGCGATGGCGGTCAGGGGGTCAGGTATTAGCGATGATGGTGGCAGCAAGGCGACGATAGTGACGATAGTGTCCGTCGATCATCTTCACCTTTGTTTCAAGGTAATTTTTCCCAATTTGGATAATGTTGAAGTTTAGGTTAATGAGTTACCATCACTGGGTCCAAGGGGGGGCGATTCCTCATTATTAGCCCTGGGTCATTACTATTCGCTGCAGAGGCTACCTTGCTAAAAACCTTTTCAATTTAGCTTTATCGAGTGCTGATTGAGCGTTAAATCCCGACATACGTCACTATTGATGAACCACCCCATTGTAAACCACCAATATATATCAATAGCTATCACAAACTTTAGTTAGGATGGCTAGAATCATCACCAGTTACCGTCCCCCCTCGGAAGAAATTAATTCCATTTAAATCTGGGGGACATTTTCACAAAAAATATCCCTTTAGATTGGCAGTGGTTTTTAAGGTTCGTCGATAGGGTTAATCAATTTTCACCACGACTCCTTGCCAGGGGGGAAAAGCAAGGTTATAGAATGGTGGAGTAAGCTTATTCGCCGGTAGTTGCCCATGAAAGACGGCGATCCCAACCCTGATGGGCTAATCGAGGTGATAAAGAAAATAAACGAGATAATCAGGGGCGGATCTGACCCTTACGGTTGCGAAAGGGCTCCGGTGAATTGAAAGCCCTGCTTTTATTCATTGGTCCATCATCATTTCGTCCGCTATACTGATATTAACATGCAGGGTTCTTGACGTAGCCACGTGCACCCGCTCACATGACGTGGACCCTGTCACATAAAACACGGTAACCACTTGGAGTAGCGTGCCCAGGGTGCAACCGTGAGATTGACACTGTAGTTTACCAATAAGTAATAGTTTCCGGGCCCGAGTCATGCTCAAAGTCACCGCCGGGTCATCGCATTGCGTCGACGTAGTCCCATCAATGGCCACTGGTCACCCATTTTGGACGCACGCGCTTGTCAAATCTATCAATTAGTGCTTATTATCCATCCATCACCATGTCTGAGTCAGTACCATTACTTGGAGGATCAGCTAGTGATGTTTATAATCGAAAGAAACATCACCATTTATTGACATGGGCGTTTGTTGTTCCTACTGTGCTCTGCTTGGTGTTGGCGGCGCTTCTTTTTACTCAACCAGTGGCGCTATCGTTGCCGCCGCTGGTGGAGCCGCTTGGGAAAAAGAATGTGATTATGATGGTGACGGATGGCATGGGCCCTGCTCTGGTTGCTTTAGCCCGTGGGTTTAAACAGCACCGTGATGGCCTTGATTTTAATGATACTTTGACCCTTGACCGCTTCCTCGTGGGGCTGTCAAGAACGAGACTGTCGCTGTCATTGATTACTGATCTGGCAGCGGGGGCCACCGCTTTTCTGTGTGGTCTTAAGCTGTATAATGGTGCCATTGGCGTTCTGCCCGATAGTTCACCTTGCGGTACCATTCTTGAAGGTTTAAAGCTTCAAGGTTATCTCACCGGGATGGTGGTCACCACTAGAATCACCGATGCTACCCCGGGAGCATTTCTGGCCCATGTTGACTATCGGAGCCAGGAGGATCAAATTGCTGAACAACAGTTGTACCAACCTGGGGTTGGCCGCATGGTTGATTTGATGATTGGCGGGGGTAGATGTCATTTCCTCCCCAAACAAGCGGGGGGATGCCGCAGCGATGATCGGAACTTGGTGGAAGAGGCCCAAAACACTGGCTGGACCTATTTGGATGACCGCAAATCATTTGACCAAGCTCTTTATCACAACGAACTGGTTTCATTGCCATTGCTTGGTCTTTTGGCTCCCACCGATATTCCCTACGATGTTGACAGAAACCCTGATCAATATCCTCTGTTGAAAGAACAAGTTCAATTGGCACTTCGGGCCCTTAGCGAGGCCACCAAGGATTCACCCCAGGGGTTCTTTTTACTAATTGAAGGGCTGAGAATCGACCATGCTGGCCATCAGAATGATCCTGCTGCCCAAGTACGGGAAGTATTGGCCTATGATGATGCGTTTGCTGAAGTGATTGAGTTTATCGATAATTCTGATGTCGATACCATTATGGTGCTGACCCTGGATCATGAAACCGGAGGGTTGGTGACGGCAAGACAAGTATCCAAAGGATATCCCGATTATCTTTGGTACCCACAAGTGCTTGAAGATGCTTCCCACTCGGGTGAATACATGGCTCAGGTTATTGGATCGTTATCAACCGATGGCAAGGGTAAGGGTAAAGACAAGGACAATGGGGTTCGTCATGATATCAGTGCTGCCATTCGTAAGCATTTGAGAATTGAAGACTTGTCAAAACTGGAACTCAACTCACTTGAGTCCGCGATTGATAATCCCAACCAACTAATGGATGTCATTAACAACATTGTCAGTATCCGGCTGCAAACAGGATGGACCACCCACGGCCACCTGGCGGTCGATGTCAACATCTACTCCCATAGCAACTCTCATCTGCTTTTGGCGGCTACTGAAAACTGTTTGCGGGGAAATCATGAAAACATCGAAATTGGTCAGTTTTTGGCACAAATTACTGGCATCGACTTTGATGAAATCACCCATCGGGTCAAACACGCCGACCATAAATCCCGGAGCAAGTCATTACTCCAGGGGTCAGATATCTACCATGTTGGGTTGGTAAGCCCACTTACCATTTAGAAAATATATTCTTACCAGGTTAGTACTCAATCACAAGACCAAATTTTTTATCATGCATCCCCGTTTTCTTGGCACTGTCCCTGCTAAATCCGCTGCCACGCACTACATTGAAACCTGCTTCTAACACGTGCAATCATTCTAGCGAATCGTAGATTGAATTGGGGTCTATGCCCGTAGATATCATGCGTCTATCCACCAGCGACCTTAGTGATAAAAAGAAAAAACCACTTCGGTGAAATTTCCCTCGTTTTGGATGTTTGAGAGAAAGGAGGAAACTTTGAGCGTCGAAATGCCTGGTGATAAATCCTTGGACAATTTTGACAACTAGTGAGGTGGGTTGGCGGATGACTAGTGCATAGAAAGCAGGTCTGATCGCCACGCAGAAATGGGGGAAGAGGGGGAAGAGGGGGAAGAGGGGAGATGGTATAGAGGCAGCATCCAACCGGTCGCTTGGGTAGGCGAACAGAAAACACCATTTGTATTATTATTTTTAACCTGTTTCGAACAATCAACCCCTCTATGAACATTCACCATTTCATATCGAGTAGGCTGAAAATTCTTCACCGCAATCGGTGCACCCTGCATAAGTAGTACACCAACGGGGGCCTATTCAGAATGGTGGATGTATCAGGATTGAAAAAATACAGCGTATTGTTCCCTTATCGACACGTGAATCGTAAGTAGTTACGAAATTAGTAACTTCAGACGTTTGAGGGAAATGACCGTTTTGGTACCACAATAGAGCGCTTTTGACCTGGGAAAGTTTTGACGAGGAAAGATAGGTTTAGTTAAACTAAACCTTGATTTTGAAGAAGAGTCCCCGAGCCATCGATGTTTGCAAGTCAGGGGCAATCAATCGTAAATACGTCCAAGGAGGCCTGGGCCATGAATTGGCCCACGCGAAATAGGTAGTATTTCACCCCAATCGGTACGGTTTATTTTCAGCCAGTAGTGCCAGGCGTACAGAAAAGTCAGCAGATCCACGTAAGGGCCGAAAACTGTAAATCAGTCCAGCTAAATACCACAAAAGGTCCAAAGCAGTGTATGGGGTACATGTTTGGAGTCCATGACAATAACGCAGCGGGAGCACGGGTTATTTCCGTTGTGTCGACGAGGATTTACTCTCATCTCCTTTATTGTCAATTAGTTTTACTTGATTTACGGCCACAATGATAATATTCGTAAATAGGAGACAACATGATCAACAATTATCACTGAATCGAATCGACCACCTGACATCGCCATTTTGAACGTATGAGTTTCCGAACGATCAACCAGTTCAATAGAAAAGCTACCCAATTAGTCAAATTAGAATTGTAATGTGAAACCGACCATCGCTGATGTCGTGGGGTAAATATGGATGAGACAACACAGAGACATTAATATCGACCGATCCGAAATATCAGCTGACTAGTTGTCTCTCTCTGGTATCACAACAGGGTCCAACAATGCTGACAATGAATTAGGGGGGTGAGTCTGTTATCTCGACCCCACTTTGACCCAACGGGAATATGCGGCTAGGGACGGTTGAGGCGAACCAACTAATGGATTAAACCACACCAAAGTTGACACCTAGTATTATTTCTACTGACTACGCGTTTGTGATTGAAGTAAAAATTTGTGTGCTATTTTTGATTGTTCGGCTCAAGTTGTCGGTTAACCACACCTGCACCGACCAGAGTTAACTGTCATTAACCAGAAGCACCACCACTGGATGGGGGGCCCCGTGGCTCAAGATTACTCTCAGGGATGAATCGACTAGAACTACTTTGGAAACCCTTTGACCATACGGCGTTAACTCCGGTATAACCGACAGACAAAGGGAGGGTAACAAGCCCCAAGGCCAGGGTGAAATAGATCGGTTAGAAACTTGGATCCGCCAACCCATCACCATTCTTTTTAATCTATGAGCCACGGGTGAATTTCTGTTTTTCAAATCAATGGCAAAATCTTGGCATCACAAACCCCTCCGGCTTGATTTGAGGGATGAATCGAGTCGGAGAGGCCAGTGGTGGTAGCGCCCAGATAATCTGGGTTAAACCGATAGTGTACCAATTAAAAAATCTTCCTTGTCGCCTATTTTGTTCAGCCAGAGTCACCTTTGTTAATGCTAGGTTGGTGACTGCCATAAATTTAAAAAGAGTTCGCTTAACATTAGCGAAATAATATCCCTTGCTAGGGAAAAAATATTATGGAACAGGACCACAGGTGGAAATAAGGCGCAAAAACGTTGATCCCGGATACTAAAAAAAGGTAGCGACCAAAAATATATTTCTAGCTCGATACAGGCAGTTGGTCCTCATTCAAATTGGTCACGAATATTGTTCCACCACATCAAACTTCGCCGCTGAGGCTGAACCTTTTCTCGACGACGGCGATAAAATAAATTCCCCGAGGTTACTTTGGGGTCAGTTTGGGGTTACATTGGATATTACTAGTAATTTCACCTCCTCAATCGGCCCCTTCGATTGCGTAATGCTTCAGGTCCAATCAACGGTACAGGTTAATTGGGTAAGCAATCAGTTAGGTACATGGGCTTTTGTCCTCCGTTTCCTGTAACCCCCACAATAGCATTTGCTCTCCCTGTAACAAAACCACTCATGCAATAAATATTTGAAAAATTAGGAATCTTCCCGATAATTGAAGTTTTTACCATGCAGGGTCAGCCTAGTGAGGATGCATTATTTGTTGAAAGTTAATAATTAAATATAGTAGGACGATTGTGGGGGAGCTACAACAAGGTTTTGGGTTGGGATGAAATTAGTGACGACGAGGGCAAACAAATCAAAAAAATGGGGAGGGGGGGACGAGCCCTAGAATATTTGAGGTCAATGTTCTTGCTGCAGTCGAGGTTTCCGTGATTCATTCGGTGCCTCTCCAAATTGAGCACTCTGTCTTCCCATGTCGACAACCGCCTCTTAACCCACATTAAAAATATTGAAAAAGATTATGTTGGCTCTTTTAAAAAATAAATTGTTGATAAATATTTTTCCTACGGATATATTTTATTTTATTATTTGGGTCAGCGGTTCGTGTAAATTGGTTTCGAAGCCATTGGGATATAAAACACGCCCCTCTTCCCACCATTAACAACTTGACTTTTCCATCCTTACCTTGTTGCTGGCATTGACCATCACCTACCCCGTCATTACTATTTACCGGCTCCTTACGTTGTATTAGGCGAGCTTCTCGGGACAAATCTCCCCCATCCATTTGCAAAACCCCTGTTGTCTCCCGTTATCGGCCGACAACCCATATTTACCTTCATCCCCCCCCTATAACCGTCAATTGCGGTTAGCTGTATTTCTATGGAGCTTCTTAATTACCAACAACCGCCTGTATATCCCCAGGAGGTTGATGCGATGAGAAAAGCTTACGAACATGAAGAACCTTCATACTACCAACCGCCTCTGGGCCACCATCAAGTGCAACAACCGGTGATTCATCCTCATCATTACCCTGGCCACAGCCACCCCCAACCAATTGGGGGGCAACCCCAAGCCGCTGGCGGCTGGCAAGCTCCAGTATACCCAGGCCAAGTCTACGTTGCTGGTGGGGACCATATTACCCTGCTGAATGGCCAACCTCAACCTCAACAACAACTACCACCTCAGGAAGATTTTAACTACCAAGACTCATATGCGTTTCATCCTGCCACCACCAACCACCCTCAATCACAGCACCCCAGCCCCGGCTACGCCCATCTGAATGCTCCTGGTCTGACCCTGCTGCTGGTGCTGGGCGGGTCTCAGCACTCAGCGGCGCCAGGTCAAGGTCAATTTGACATTGGCCAATACCCCGACATGACGACATTGGTTAATCTGAATCACAATATCGTGGTGCCATTGGTCGAACTGACGTTTGTTGATCATAAGGTCTGTTCGGTGTGTGGCAAGCGTATCACTCGAGATATGAGTCGTCATATGCGGACTCATCAGGCCGAACTGAGGTTTACTTGCAAATTCCCAAAGAATCAATGTCGTCACAAGCTGGGAAAATTTAATCGTCCCTATGATTTCAAAAAGCATCTATTAAATCGTCACTTCAAGTTTGATAATTTGCAAATCAAGCGGTTACATAACTTAAGTGACAAGTTGAACCACTGGGGGACTTGTCCCTGTGGTGAACGTTATATGGGTAAAGAATGGTTGAGTAAACACATCTTGACCGAAGACGTATCCAAACGTTGCCGATTCGTCGAATCGTAAAATGGAAATGACCCTGCCCCGTCATGATTGGCTTCTGCCCCTGTTTGTGTTTTGAAATTTATGGTTTTTAGAAGTTCTTAATAGATAAGTATTTTAGTTTAATCAGTTTGTTGTCACCCATCGATGGTAATATCAACTTTTTATCATTGGTGCATCATCTTCATCTTCGGTTGTGTCATGTTCTCCATCTTTTCAATCTCCAAATTCCTTCGTCATAACCTAATCTCAGTGCCATCCATCGACGATCACTCTAACTATTTCGTATGTGCCTTTCGCCTACACACTATAACCTGAAACAAATTGTCCGAGAATCTTTCAAGCCCCCCACTTTTTGTGGGCGGTTACTTACGCCAGAGATATTTAGCTTTGGGTTAACTTAGCGGGTTAATCACCTGAATCTAATGGTTGCTCCCTACAAACTTCCGACGGTGGTGGCGGTGGCGGCGGCAATGGCTAATCTATCGTGAGGGTTTCTCCGGGCCTTGTCGGGCATAACTCGGAGTAATCGCAATGACACTGCGTCATTATGTACACTCCCCAATAAGCGATTGCTGTTGTGCATTGGTGGGGGGAGGGACAGGGACAACCAATGGGGGAAAATATCCTCAAAATAACCAGGGACCGCTAACGGTAGTGAGTTGAGGGGAATAGGTGGTAATGTTACTACCTTCCTACCATCACAACAATGATCAAATCCCGCAACTGACCTTCTGTTTCACCACCATTCACAAGGTTGTCGCACCGTTTACATGCACACCCTCGCGAATCGTTAAATTCAATCCGTAGTTGTTCTTTTTCCCCGGCCATTTTCATGGACGTTCCCGATTTTGACTTTGGCTGGCTTGACGACCACGGACGGGTCGAGTACAGTGATCTCCAGGAACTGGTATTCGCTGATGGGTCGCTGGGAGGCATCTACCTCGACCTGGCCCAGCCGCCGCTTCCGGAAGCCAACGGTAGCTACCAACAGTTCACTTCGCCTCAACCGACGCCAAATCATCCCCCCCCGCAAGGAATATTATCGTTCGAAACTCCTCCACCCCCTCATACGTCGTTTGACCCCGTACCTATCAATCACCCTGGTTCAATTCCCGCCATGGCGTCGCAACCGCCGCCGCCACCGCCGCTTTCGTCCCTCGCGGGTCGCCAGCAGGGCCAACTAAATCCAGGCCAGCTGCTACCACCACCACCGCCGCCACAAGAGCTTGCTGGAACCCGGCGACGGCCCAACTTTCACATTGAGCTCCCACAACTGGCAACAAATAAAAATGTGCAAATGCCAGGACCTCTGGGGCTGTTGCTGGCGTTTCCTACCTTTTCAGTATTATCACCCCCTCATTATACTCTTGATAATGATGACTTTGGCCGGGTGACCCCCGGGATGCACCCTCCAAGCCAAGTAGAATACTTTGAAGGAGTAACGCCAGGGGTACCCGGGATGCGCTACGATCAAGGGTTTCTCACCCCTCAGGTGGAAATGGAAGTTAATAATTTTAACCAGGATTTTGCAAAGTACCTTGGAGACCAAGACGTCGCCCCTGCTGACCAACAACCACTGGTATCATTATTGGGGCTGGCCCCAAATGGAAATCCTCTCGAACTGCAACTGCATCATGGATCCCACCAAAACTTGACGAGTTTAGCGACATCGGCGGCGGCAAAATTTCAACGACCGCCCCAGATTGTTCGAACCCATCTGCTGCCAAATTTCAATCATGACCGCCAATCCCAAGCACAAAAGAAGAAGCGCACTCCAAAGGGGGCCATCTGTACCATCTGTGATAAGTACATTTCTCGGGACTTGACTCGTCACATGAGAATTCACAATGAAGTGGGACGGTTCCAATGTGTTTACCCTAAACAAATGTGCAACCACAAGACCCAGTACTTTAATCGGCCCTACGATTACAAAAAACACCTTTTGCACATGCATTTCAAATTTGACGACCCAAAGGGGAAGGCAGCTCACACCTTGACTGATAAACTCCCCCTGCTGGGCATGTGCCAGGCTTGTGGTGCAAAATATATCGCCAAGGATTGGCTAGATCTCCATGTGCTCCTGAATGATGCCAAAACGAGGTGCCCTTACGTCGAACATCAACGATTTAAGGACCAATCTACATGACAATGGTAGTATGATGATAATGATACCCGACAGTAATGATAAACCTACAACCGACATGCCGATAGTATTATTTCTGGGTCTCCTCCCCCTTACTGGTGCACCTGCTACAATTCAATGATACAAATGTCCATAAATTATCCATAAATTATCCATAAACCATCTCATTAGTCATCATTAATTCTTAACTCAGTGAGTGACTTTCGTCTGCACGGCACTAGCACAAAGGACTCGCCATAGGCCGCACCCCTAACCGGTAACTTAACTTATCAAAGGAAAACCTTGAAAGAGTCAGGCCAACGACAACGCCAAAAAAATAAGGAAGAGAAAATGTCATTGCTGCAAGCATTAAAGAATACATGAGCATTTCCGGGAGAAACATGAGACCGATTCTCACCCCGTCACGAAATATCCGGATAAATGCACTTGGGGTACCATCGTTTGAACAATTTGTGAAACTGCTAGGCTTTGAAGCTATAATTTCATCATCTTCATACTTTGCACAGGAGCTGTTACCACCAATACTCAGACTTCTCACACTTGTTCCGTCCATCGTCAGGGGATGATAAGAAGTGTTGATTTGAGGATGTGGAGGTTTAGCCTCAATCAATACTCGATGACCCCATACCTGAGCATCAAGATAGGACCTAATAAATTCAAGACCACGAGCAGTAAACGCCAATGCCAATAACAATACAAATATGCCAAAGCATTCGCCTTTATCATCAGCAGATAAAGTATTAAAAAATATTGGGTAGCCCAAGAATTTGGTGGTTAAATACATATTCATTGATTTGGGAGCAGAGGCGGCCCCCGATCCCATTGTCATCATCCGTTTGGTTATTTCTTCCAACATATAGACAAGAGTTAATTTCGTTCTACCTTGGCCGGAGTATATATGCCCTGAGCAGATTGCTTTACCTGATTAGGCCGAGGTGAGCAAATTCACATGATTCGCACCACGTGACCATAACTACTACTAACATTCAATCAGGGCCGTATCTCCTTCTTACTCCGTCAATTCAACTCAAGTATTTTTGAGTTGGGTTTTTACTTTAAAGTTATGAGAGAAAATGATTGTTTCCGAGAATACTCCCCATTTAGAATGAGACTATCATTTGGGTGGGTATGGCAAAAGCCGATCATTGTGTAGGTGAAAAGGTTAATTGGTATCTTTGGTTCATGACGAGGCTGATGATGATTGTTCCCCTGGCAGGAACGATGATAATTACTACAGGCTAGCAGTTGCGATGACAGATGAACGATAGCCTGTCCGAGTAATAACCCGCCCCATAGAATACCGCAGTGTCCCGCCAAGCAGAAAACCATAACTACCAATATAATGATGAGAAAACTCCACCACTACCCCAATCGAAAAATTTCTTCAATAGAGATGACCTCAACCATCATCCTTTCAAGAAAAAAATCGTTTAACTGGCGCGGAAAGTTTATCGTTATCCTAGTTGCATTTACCTTATTGGGGCAACGGTTAACCCCATCAAGCTAATTGTTTTCTTATACAATTATCTTCTAATAAAATTCTCTCACTTTGATTTCGATGGTGCAAGAGAAGCAATTGAGTCGACGCATAGTGTTTCCTCACCAAGTTGTAGCGGTGAGGAAGGTGGTTGAATGGTAGATGGCGCCCCGATCGATACCACGCTCAAAGTTGTGTTTATCCTTTGTTACAATTACGATGCCCTCCTCGATTGCCTAATCAATCCAAGATTTTTCATCAAACCTTCTCTGAGCCTCCGCATACGCGTTCTTTTTAATTAAGCTCGTTGAGCAGGACGTCACGGTCACCATACTAAATCTGATGGATTTAACCTTGACCTACAGCAAGGTTGGGCGCATATTCACAGCCTAAGGTTTCTTGTTCTGGCCAAAAAAAACGTTTTTGACGATTGCCCGCCTCATCCACCGTGTCGCTAATTTGACGAGAGAAACCCAGTCATATCTCCCGCATATCATTAGTGGTGCAAAGGAAAGGAAGAATATATTTGTCATCAAACAATTGGGGCTATTCATAACCTTTAGTTGTAATTATTGTATCACCTCGTTAATCTTTCATCTTACCCATTCAAGGTAATATAGCGCAATATCACCATGGTTACCGGCTGCCACGGCTAGCAAGGGGGTGACTAGACCCTAGACAGCGTTGTCATCTACTCTGGGCTTCCCATGTATGATTTGGTTGAGTAGATGTCATTGTCTCCAACATCAGTGGGCCAATGCCAGAAGAAAATTGGCAAGATACTTTCAGCATTATTTTATGTCTTGTCCCACCCCAAATTAGTTGGTAAATAACTCCGGGTGATTTTGTTACTTTGGGCTGGGTAAGCCTACTATCATTATCTTACGTCGTTGTTGATAGCATCAACAATAATAAAGCCGTATGGACATGGAGGTGACCTTGTAGGGTTGCTACCAGGATGTTACCCCTCAATAATACATATTTCTCTTGTCGTTCCATCTCGGAGTTAATTCGTGTTCACTTTGTATTTGAAATCGTGTCACAAAACCTTATTGGTGTGAACAATCACTCAATATTTTTAGCCAAGACCGACTGGACAATATTATTTATCCCGTTATCTGGGGCCTACCACAAACCCGACTCATAAACTAACTATTGGTATTTTTTGTTGGTGCATTATAGAGATTTTCGTCAAACATTAATTTAGCGAGGTGTGTGCAACCACATTGACCCACCACAAATGAAAAAAAATAGCCTTGGCCAACCTTTTGGCACCTCGAAAAAAAAATACATCCCTTCTGGGGGAACTTAACGGATGCTTGTTTTTAATGAGCTGCATTTTGCGATACCCTTTGACAACTTAACTGTCGTGGTCGCCTATTTAAGCGAACCTGACCAAAGCAGGGGTAAAAGCCGCGGGCGGGGCACCAATCATGACAATGTCATTAGTGGTAGTATCAGTTTTGCATACGGAAAAATATCGTCGTTTACCGCGTGCTTTGGTTTGTTGCAGGCGGCACCTACTTGATAATTCATTCTCAGTTTCATTACCTGCCCCCGTAAACTGCTGCAATGTATCACCACTTATTAGGTAGGACGCATGAGTAATTATGGCTAAAATCTTTGCTGGTGGTGATTTACGATTTGGTTAGTTCCCGCCTCAAAATCACCGGGGACGTCCCTCGGCTAACCTTAGTTGGTGGATCAAGTCTACAACTACCCAACCTACATCAGTGGGTAGTTTGCTTTCAAGATAAGAGAGGGGTTTGATCATGATTGAAATACATTTACGGCTATATCACCGCCTGGGGCTATTGCCCCCTCTACGTTTGTAGTTGCCATGTTAGTAGTTTTAAATGAAATCTAATCTTGTCAAAATTCATATATGCAAAGTTAGAATGTCGATCAGAGAAGGAAGCTGCATCCCTGACTTGCTGTGGATTGTAAACTGTTGCTACTTCCCGTTCATTGGTGGCATTTTGTGGCTCCACAATAGACTCCGTGCCACTGTTGCCTGATGGGTGGAGTGTATATACAGGTGGCCAGTGCCTTTACCCTCTTCATACCAGAATTGTTCATGGCGTACGACTTTGGTTGATGTCGGGGCTTCTGCCATTGTTTGCTGCCATGTAATTTCGCTTATTTCCAGTGTCTCCAATATCTTTACCTTTCCAATCGATGCCCAACTCCACCGGGTGTAGTGGCATAGATCTTCACTGTAGGTACCAATAATACTGAGGCGATCCATCAAATGATGATGGTGTAACTCAACTTGGCCGAGCTGACAGTGATTTAAACTAAGAACCTGGAGGCTGGGGGGGATTTGCATCACCGATTGTTTTAGTTTAATCCCCAAAAACTCTACAATGGCGAGTTTTGTTAATGGCTCAAAGAGATTAGATATGTCGTTTTTGAGGAAACCAACCGCGCCGTGATGATAATGGGAAAAATTGTGTAAATCAACCTGACCCACTCGAAGGCACTTGAGCGAATTTGGGAGTTGGGGTAGAATAATTTCCTTCAGATCCACCATCACTTCAAGCTTCATTAGCTGGGGAGGTAGCTGGTGATATCTTGTTAATGCCGACAGCGTAATCAAGAGGGTAGTGAGATTCAAGGGTAATCTCTTGACGCAAGTATTGCTCCAATCAATATCAACCCTTTTAACTTGGTCCGGCAACTTTTCGACAAATGTACGGCTAAGTGTAATGTCGGTTACAGTTTGACTGTCAATGACACTCTTGGAAAGTCTCATATTGTTGGTTATAGTCAACATACCAACTGAGCACCCTTTGAATGCAGCAATCTTCTTAAGTTGCTGATTATGACATATTTTAATTGTCGTCACTTGCAGGGGGAAACCCTTGACAGTCAGGATATTCGTAGCGGTAATTTCCAAGCACTTTAGGTTGGCTAGACTGGCAAAGTCCAATTCATCAGAGAATCGAGGCCCAGTGATTTTGAGCCAACTAAGATTTTCAAAATTTCCAGGGACGGGTCGGTCCAAAGTCAAATGAGTAACTGGAATGGTTTCCATATTGACATAACTGCCATTGGTGATGTGAATCTGGGTCAATTGATTACCCAACAATTTCAAATCCAATACCAGATCAGTTTGACAATCGATTTGCAATTCCTCCAAATCTTGAGGAAACTCA
Organism: Diutina siamensis; assembly: GCA_030580155.1. Taxonomy (NCBI): domain Eukaryota; kingdom Fungi; phylum Ascomycota; class Pichiomycetes; order Serinales; family Debaryomycetaceae; genus Diutina; species Diutina siamensis. The sequence continues at coordinate 79,637 of JAKTSK010000037.1, forward strand.
AGAGTTTCAAGAATCGATGAATCCATCCCTGTGGCCTTGAATACTTTAGTAGACCGAGGTATCAGCGTCAATTGATGAAGACCCGAAATTTCCAACACTTTTAATTTTGGGGCACAATTAAGAATTGCAGCAACCAGTTGACTAGTGGGAGGATTAATACAAACAACCTTTTCAAGATTGGGTAAAGTGATTGGTTCCCACCGCAACTCCAGATCTCTCATGTCTAATTCCAAAAGATTGGGAGTACTACTAGTCCAAATGGTGGCCCTAGTATGTTTGAGATTGATATATTTGATCAGCGGTGGTAATAACACTGTACAAGTAGCATCATAGTATTCCCCAGGAGTGTAAATACTCACCCGTTCGAGGTTGGCCAATTTGCTAAGTTTGAAAAATCCATGAGAGTATCCAATCAATTCCACCAGTTTCATGTATGGTAATTGATCGAGAGTTTCTAGAGGGGCATCAAAAAGTCTAGCTTCATGAACCAAATTCACCAAGGTAGTGGGGGTAAACTCATAAATATAATCCCATTTAATCCCCTTAAGTTTGTGCTGATATTTTTCGAGGATCCGATTGACTTCATTCGCCTCTGCTTGGGCCATATGCCCATAAATGCACTCTGATCCAAGACAGCAGCTTCGAACGCCAACCTTAACGTATACTTGATCAAAATGAGCTAATAGCACATCTAATTCATAAAAATCAAAGATTCCAGGCCCCAGAATAGGTGCCGTGGTGATGTCAAGTCGCTTGGAAGTTACCACGTTACTAACATCCTGCCAGAAGTCAACGTGCCCGACTGCTAATAATAAATGCAAGAGATCCCGCAGGGACAAATGTTGACAAATAACATTGATAAGCTCATTAGGAAGGCAGATCATGTTGGTTGGCCATTCCACCTCCAGTACCGGCAGCAGGGTAACAAAATTTATATTATTTTGTTCGAGAACAGTTAGTTACCACAATCGGACTTCCGCTTGCGCTTTTGCAGGTGAGGATGCGTTGGGGAATTCCGATCCCAGTAAAATGTGGAGAAAGCCTGTCAAAAGCCTTCGGTATTTGCCAGGGATCGGAGTCAACTAGAGCGAAGTTTCGATCGACAGGTCACTGCGGCGCCTTGCCTATTTGGGAAATTGGCTTAACTCAAGTCGCCAACGCCAAGCAACAAAATTAGTAGATACACCATGGGCTGTTGGGGTGAATATCCATTTGAGCATGATATGCTGCTTGACTTTTGGGCTAAGCTTACAAAGTCGACTAAAGTTGGTGATGATCAATTATCTCTCTTGGTCCAAGCTATCGAAAATGCCATTAATGCCCTGTACTTAGAGGACGACGAAGCTCAAGAAGTACTTGTGTCGGTGGTGTTGATTTGTGCATTAGGTGACCGTGAATGGTTTAATGAATATGATGGTCATGTGTACCCCCAATTACGTCGGGATATTAATAACTTTCTTGATCAAAATCAAACATTGTGGAAACAAAAATATTTGGCTCGAAAGTATGGTGAGGCAAATTGCTCCATCTTTCGATTGGCGTATGATGCGGTAACAGTAGTTACTACCCCGACATTATCGGAAGCTTGTGACTTGTGGGAAGAAGAAGGAGGTAATGGCGTTTGGAAGCAAAGTTGTGTTGATTTACAGCAAGAGTTGATGAAACAGGGCAACATTTAGTAAAGGGGAAGTATTCCACGGACTATATAATGAAATATGTTGCGTTTAATTATGTGCTATCACCATCGATACCTGGAGAGTCGTGCCCAATGGTGGGGGCATCGCCAGTACTATCTTCAATGGGATTAACGGCAGGATCTTTACCTGGCTCTGCATTGGGCGGCGGCGCTGGTGAGGCCAGCTTATTCCCTCCACCTCCTCCACCTCCATGAGGTCGAACAAGAACAATCATAAATAACACAAATACAATCAACAGCAATAAAAAGATAATCTTACACTTTGTAGTTCGCTTCTGGTAATGTTTGGCCTTAATCAATTCCCGGTCAGATTGTTGCAATTCCTGGACAGTATTCTGTAAGTTGTAATCAATTCTATCAAGCATGGCCCCTTGATCGACCACCAATCCTTCCATTTCTTTGAAAATAGTCAGGATTTCCAAAATTCCCATTGCCAATTTGGAAATATCCTTATCCCTCTGTTGAAGATAACTCAGATCTTGCTTATTCTGAAGCACCTGTTTGCTATATTCTTCGATGGAATCACCCATGGTCTCGGTAGTTTTCTTGGTTTCTTCCTCGATTAATAGTAATGTCTGGTCATCATCATCATCATTCAAAAACTTCATGTAGTTATTTTGTAAATTCCGAAACGTCATCGAACTCTCTTGTATTTGTCGAGCATAATTCTTTTTGAAATTGATCAAGATTTCGAGATCTTGAGAAGAATAATTCAACCCCAACTTTTGCCAATTCTTTTCCAAATATTCATACCGTTTAATCAAAACATAACATTTTTCAAAATCTTTAAGCATGCGATAATTTAATTCATCGATCAGTTCCTCAAACTTGCTTTTGTCCTGTTGATTGGCAATCACCAATTTCTTATACAAGCCATTAAGCTCATTTATCTGAGTTTTAATAAAACCCAAGTTATTGTCCAATTCTTCGGATATTTCAAACATCAGCGGGATCCGTGGCTTCATTTCAATTGCTCCAGTTTGGTCCAACAGGTCCCGGGTTGACCCTTGAGGATGATTATCCCTATAGCGTCGATTACCAATGAGGGTTTCTTCTTCATTTAGATCAACATGCCGGGCTACCAGTGACCGTGGTACCGTCCGGCGGTAGGAAAGGTAGAGATTGGTACGATCTCGAAACATGTGGTAGTTACTATGGGGGATACGTGGGCGCGATTAAACCTGGTGCGAGGTTACATTTTTGTTACACCGGGGACTAATATCAATTTAAATATGTTATTAAACTTCTATATGTTCTAATTGAAGATGTAATTGAAGGACAACCCCAACTAATGCCCCCGACGTTTAATCGATAAATTTAACGACGACCCGTGCGAACGGGAAAGATTATCCATCAGTAATTGAGGAGATGTAGACAAATGCGATATTTCCAGCAATGATTCTGAAGGACTATGAATCAGTTTTTTACTGCTGGACCTCGATAATTTCATCGGGATCCCCACCAGCAGCCCGAGTCTCAGTAAATTGGGCAGGGAAGCTGCCATCGATACTAAACTACGGGACAGTCGATTGTGAGAAACCAGACCCGCAGAATGCGGACTTAGCAGGCCATTATATGCCAACAGATGTAAATCTGATAAATTAATCTTTGACCCTGGTAATGGCGGTTGATATGCGGGGGAAAGATCGGTCAGAGATCCCAGTCGCATCGCTTCGGAGTAGGAGGGCACTTTGGCCAATTCGTCTCCTGATAGATTAGACAGGGAATTGACACGACTGAGGTGAGTAGGCGTTTGAGGGACGGAAAACCCTCTTTTACCAGCCACAAACGAAAAGTAATCGGCGTCATCATCCACCGAGTTCGGGGTGGGGGTATCCTGGGTCAAATTTAGTTTTCGGAGTCGGTCAGAAAGATTTTGGGAATCAATTTGATGCATGTTAAATTCCGAGTTCACTTGATCACTACTGGAAACTCTCAACGGGGTGGCAGCTCCCAGGTTAACCGGTGATTCAATGGGGGAAACATCTGACCATAACCGGTCATAGATATAGTTTTGGTATTGAGGAGGAGCAACAATGCCTGAAAGGCGAGTTTCGGTGGAGTTTTCATCCTCCATATGTTGACCGACAAAGAGCATTTCTTCTGGTTCTTCATCCAAATCTAATGTTTTGTTGTGAGCCAAGGTGGTATCAAGTTGACCTTGGATGGTGACAAATGGTGAGATGAATAATTGAACTGGTAATGCTGCTCGAAGCTCAGAGGTATGACCATCAGGATTAATCAAGCCAATATTAAACTTGATTTTATGTCGAACTTTAAGCAACAGCTCAATATCACAATCTTGAGTACATTTGGCCAATGATGCCGGCACGTGAAGAAAACTGGTTATTTCCCAATTATCATCAAACTCCAGGTCCTCACTGATTGGCGATTTAATCTTTTTGCTGCACACCACCCGTTCTCCTACATAGGGAGGAGGGAAGTTATTGACATAAGTATATTGCTCCACCAATTCCAATTTAATCGTCCCTAGTTTTAACCCCTTTAACAAAGGGACAAGGTTAAACAGAATCGGGAATCCCAGCCCAATCGCTGCTGCCTTGGAAGGTACATTTAAAGAATATTCAACTTTATCGGGCCAAGTATTATCGACGGCCACCGAATCGGTCAATTCAAGAGCATCGGTAGTTAATGTTCTAACCACTCGAAATCGCTTCTTAGCATCAACTCGATGGGAACCAAGCTTTCCTGGCTTTTCAATCAGAGCAACAATCCGATACATCACCGCACCTCCTGGTAACCCTTCGACGGTTTCTGGAATCAGTCCCGGCAAAATCGCCGAAAAAGGAATCTCATAACTTCCCAGGGGAATGATATTTCCCCCTCTACCCATCCCCAGTAATGCTGTCGACGATCCTGCTCTCAGTAAACTAGTAAAGGAACTAAACGACGACAATTGACTCAGAGACTTGTTTCTTCTCGCCCCAATCAGCAACCCCGACGGCGGATTAGATGCTCCATGATTCAACTTGGATTCTGCCTGCTTAAATAACTCTTCGGTCAACTCTGAGTCATCCCAAGTATAATCGTACAATACCTTATCAAAACGAATGTTCCGATTAAGTTTCAGCCCGTTGGGTTGAGTATGCTGTTCAACCTGGTCCACTATGATGGTACTTGATAATTTAAGACTCAACCGTTTGACATGAGTGGGATCATTGATGATGATAAAGATCTTGCCCTGAATAAATACCGAGTTGGCACTGTCAGGGAGACCCTTGACAACGAGAACATCGTGATCCAAATTTGTGAGTCGAACCTGGAACTGTGACAACTTACCCATCGGTAGAAAAACGATGGAAACTGGTAGAGGGGTGGGTCAACCTAGCAGTTATCTTAATAGGTGTGGGCCACGTGACATCAACCTGCACGGACGGTACATAACCGGGCAAATCTAAGAGTTTAATTATGAACAGAAATTTATTTAGAAAAGAAATAGACACATAAAATGTAACTGAGGTGGTAGCAGTGGTAGGAGTGGTTAAACCCAAATTATTTGGTGATAATCAATTTCGCGATGCTCATCTAGCCGTTTCGGACGTGTATGTCCTCGGCGATCTGCTTTGAGGTAAAAATGGCCAAGGGGAGGCCGCTAGATTAATTAGTAATCTAGGGGGTGGCAATGCTAGACATTTTTTTTCAAGTATTTACAAGTATGCTCATGTTCGGACTCCAACAACTAACCTGGGTAAAAATTAGAACTGTGAAAGAAATCGAAAAGAATGTAACGTTGTATTTTGGATGAGATGTCCGGAAAAATTAACCTGTCCGAAACCGCCCTGGAACACTAAATTTCAAATACTGATAACCCAGCGCCGCCGACAAACAACCTCGATTGGTCAATATCGCAGCAGCCGGTATCAGCTACAGTAGTGTACTTTGCAGCCGTGCATATTAGCAGGCCCTCGCTTAATTGCCAGAGGCGTACAATTTGATCGACCGAAGTGACGGCCACCCCCGATTTTAACCCTACCACTCCGGTGATTGTCGACAGCGCAGCATCAGCAACAAACGATAACGTAGTAAACACAATCTCATCATTGTTCCGGGTGAGCTCCGAAACTGCTAGTCCGTTATCGTCGCCGCCAGTGTAGACGTAGTAGCCATTGCCGTACGGCGTAAAGTGCCAATCCTTGATCCCATTTTGGTGAATTTGTTGCCTAATAATGGGGGCACCAAGATTGGGGGATCCTCCAATTTTCCAAAGGGCAACGTGGCCATCAGTAGCACTAATCATAACGTATTGGTCATGGTGGAGGGTGACAAATTGGACATTAAGAATGCAACACGAAGTGTAGTACCCCAGGGTGATCAACTCGAACGATTTCAAGCTAGTGTCGAATGTCCACACCTTGATATTTGAATCAGAATACACCGTGGAGATTAAAAACCGATTGTTTCCCAATGGAACCAGGTCAAAGTCCATTATTCTCAAATCAGGAATATCAGCACTTGGGGGAAGTCTCGTCAATTCCTTGGCCATAATCACCGGACCCAGGGAGTTAAGTTTCCAAATGATGAATTCTTCATTGGCAGCCAGAGATCCAACAAGGTCATTGGTGATGAATTTACACCGTTGTAACCCCGAAACATGGTTATTCATAGTCCACTGGTCATTGATAGTATTTGTGACTGGATCATACTGAGAAAATTTGACGGTAGCATCTTCTGAAGCCGTAACCACCACATGGTTACTATTACAATAGACAACATCTCTGATTTCTCTACCGTGGGTCCCCCGATGTAAAATACCCGTGCCTTCTGGCAGAAAGCTCCGCACGTATACGGTAGATTTGTTGATGAACACAAAGTTCCATCGATTAGCAGTAGGGTTTTTATAAATCCCCCATTTGCGGTGGACTCCTCCACAAACGTGAGACATGAGTTCACTTTGAGTAGTTTCATCCCAAATGTAAAAATATTGAGACTTGAATCCGTAAAGAATAAGGTGATTTTGTTGATTGTCCCAGTACCCGCCTTCAATGAACCCTCGATTAATCTTATTTTGAAGGACAATATCCAAACCAGAAATAGTAAGATTGGCAATTATATAAATGCCATCTCTAATGGTCAAAAGGATCATATTATCCTTGACAATTGAAATCGAAGTGATGGTATCACCTTTGGTGATTTTTTTTTCCAGGAATAACTGACTATCCAGATTAAGCAGATATGCCACTGCTGATACTTGACGACCGCCAAGAAGCAAAATGTCACCAACCACCGCCATTGCCAGCACTGAAAACGGTTGGTTTGATTGGGGTTTAGTCAATCTGTGCACCGAATATTCAGAAGCCAGGACAAACTCCAACACTACCATTGGCACCGTGGGGTTAGGGACGTCAAGGGCAACATAATAATGGCCATTGGACTCGGCATATAACATATTTACCACTTTATTATTCCCCACCAACTCATCGCCATTAATGATGGCAATTGATTTTAACAGGGAAGTATCAATAATGCATACATCGCCAGTACGTGTGGCCACTGCCACCGCCCCCAAACCTTCCATTGCAACACAGAGGCCGAAATTAAAAAGTTTTTCTTTAAATTCGGTTGGTACATGACATTGAGAAATCGAATCATCGGAAATGGAAAGGATGTTCCCATGGCTGGTCACCGTGATCATACCTCCATTAAATTGAGCATATTCCTTGAGTACTTCACCTTTGTTGGTATCAATTCCCGCATCGTTGACATTTTTCAAGGTATATTCCTTGGTATTAGTTGGGGTAATCAAGACATCATCGAGGTGATGGATGCGGACCTTTCCGTCGGCGCCACCCGAAACGATTTGAAATGGTTCCTTGGTATCCACCGACCAAATATGTTTACCAGAATGAACGTTTTCCATCACCTTGATGGCTTCAAGTTCGTCTTGGCCGCTATGGTATCGCCAAACTCGAAGAGTACAATCTTCACCAGCACTAACAAAATGGTCACCAAGGAAACGAAGACCCCAAATCCGAGAGCCGTGGCCCCATCCCAGACTAACCAATTTTCCCGAGGTGAAATCATAAAGTTTCACCAGTCGATCATCAGAGCAAGAAATGAGCCATTGCCCATTTTCAGATATCTGAACTCCAAAGATCAGACCCATATGATCCCTAAACCGGTAAATAATCTTCTTGGACGCTAATTCCCAAACAATGACCCCATCCATAACTGTCCCTGCAGCAATATAAATCTTGTCTTCGAGTTTGGAAATCAGACCGGAATAAAGAATGGATTTTTCATTACAATGGGAAGTAGAAATTAATGACCCATCAACGTAATTGACGAGGTAAACTGTATTGTGGGAATTAAGTAAGGCTACCTCGGTATCCAGAACGAATTCTCCACAAATGATCCATTCATTGGCTAATTTTTCTTTGGGAACAAAAGAGGGAGACAAAACATCTTTAATTGTTGTAAGTAAATATGAACGGGACCCTAGCACAACAATTTGACCATTATTACCCACTCCAATGTGATGGATCTTGTTTCTTTGAAATACTTGATGAGAAATGATCTCGGCCTCAGTATTGGCGTCAACCACTTTAAGTACAGGGCCATAGCCCATAAGTACATAATCTCCCATGCATTTTAAAGCAGTGACCGGTCCATAGTGACTGAGGGGTCGAATCCTTGATTCGTTGACCAGGGAAATCGGGTTTGGCATCGCGATGAGGTGTGATCGAGAACGAGCAAATAGTTGAAAATGGAAACCCCCCCATAATGACACTATAAAGTGATTTAACGATAGAAGTGTGGTCAATGTATAATCAATTACTTTTTAATCGTCCCCTGGTTCGAATGATATGACTTATATTACCATAATATTTAACATTCCAGACGGTCGTGCCAACCAATGTGTTCTTGGTAATTAGGCAATGTACTTACATATTGAGCAGTTTCAGCGGCCAGTCTTCTACCTTCAACGTATTGCATCATTTCCAGGTACAGTTGGGGGATCACCAGGCAAAATTCGGTGTGTTCCAGTTTGGGGACAAAGAAGGAATAGATAAATGTGCCGGCATCTTTTTCCTTTTGACCACCATCCAATGGCTTGATTTGAGTATCGACTCTTACTTGAACCACTGTGCCTGGTTCGGAAAGAAACGCATCAGGAGAATCAGAAATGCGGTTGTTGGCGGGTAAATTGAAGTCAAACGGCAGGTCGGAAACGTGAGCACCATCGTGTAAGTGTTCGGTGTAAACCACATGAGCGTTCATAGTAAGAACTGAACCCACTGGGACTGGGTTTTTAAAATTAGTCGAATCCAAGGACACAAATCTGGGAGGAGCCAGAGAGAAGTTACCAGCACATACGTAAGCCAACTCAAACAGTTGACGAAGCAAGTAACCACCAAAAATCATATACAGATGACGGTTACGGTATTGGGGTTGCATCAAAATCGTCAGCAGCACGAGAGTATCTTTCATAAATTGAGTTTGTTTGGGGATAGGTTTACCCAGAGAGATCATCCCTTTGGTCAGTCTCCACATATTATAAATCAATTGCAGTTCCATTTCTGTAGGTTCAATGATTCTCTCCGTCTTGGCTCTCAACTTCTTTTTGGCATTGTGCAGCTCAGCTCTTCGGTAATCAATCCAATCCTTTTCCAGGATGGGAAGAAGTCGATTAACGGCAAACAGCTTATGAGTGCGGGGATCCCGAGCCACAAATGTGAAATTGGCAGTCAAGAATACTTTATCGGGTTCAAGAGTTTCTTCGCTAATTGAAGTGGGCAAGGGACCATCAAACGCATACCCTTTGACCGTGATTTCCATCAGCAGTCGCCCCGTCCACGAACAATAACCAGCAAGAACAAAATTGTAGTTGGAAATCTCATCAACTTTTTTCACCATGTAAACCCGATCGACACTAGCAGTAACATTCATTGGTTCCGCTGGCGAACAATGACGATGGGCAATTCTTCCCGCAAGTGAATCCAAATCTTGAAAGAGTTGACCCACCCGAAGTCGACCAAATGCATTAATATAAGCATCACATAGCCATTTGTTATCCTTGAATGGTAAACTAACATATGTGAACAGGTCTTCTCTCGTCTTTTCCCCCACGGCATATGTCTTGGGGTCATTGAATGAATAAGAATCAATTACCTTTCCCTGAGCCAATTGCTTTTCCCGTTCTCGCAAAGCTTCGATCCATGTTGCCTTGGAAGGATTGGCTGCCTCCTTGGCCGCTAGCACCTCGGCCATCAGCATTGGGAATGGATTGATCAACTCTTTAGTGGAGTTGGCAGTGGAAGTCAGTGCATTGGCCGTCAATGACGAATGACTAAAGTTGGTAACTCGAACTCTTCCCCCTAACCGTAATCGATTTAATTGCACACGAACCATGATTAAAATCAGTTGATAAGCCTTGGTTAAATAAACGTTGCTGAGTCAATGCGCATCCGGGAATTGCCCGAAGGGGTAGAAAGAGGGGGAAAGTTGGTGGATTAGGCCATGGGTTTGAATTTCTAATTTATTGGTGAAATGTTGGGTTTCCGATAATCCCCGGGTTGGGGTGAGTTCATGTCTCCAATCTTTTGCTTAATCGCCTAGTCGCACCTTATTTGTTGGTAGAGGAGGGGAAGAAGTAGAGGATAAATTTAGCGAAGGATTGGAAGGGACTGGCGAAATAAGTTCGATCAATTGGAAGGGAATATTTCCTTTTTACAAGTTTTGGGCTCGGAATAGAGGTAATTTGTGGCGGTAAGACATTTACCACGAAAATAATGAGGAGGTAATTATTCATTATCATTGAGATTGGTTTTGGGAGAGTTCTGCTTCGTTTTTTCGTTTTGATATTATAAAGAGGTTATGATAGTATTGAATTGAAAGAGGTGGATCAAATGATTTGGTGATATACATAATATGATTCCATGATTTTGCTTCTATAATTTTTGATTAGGTTGCTTTGATCAACACAAGTTGATTTAGTCAAATATAAAAATTTACACCGTCAGAAAAAGGACGTGAGACGTTTCAACATATCATAATTAACATCAACATTTTAAAACTCTTTTGGAACTTTGATCATTGGCTGCAAACTTCGAGATAGACGGGATACTTCAAACTCTACATCTTCATGACGTCTATACTGTCTCTAATTGACACTTTCCTCTTAGATTCTCCAATCATTTTATTCATTTGCCATAAAAATAGATCTCAGATCTCCAAATAACTATCCCAACTTTTGAATGTTGGGAACAGGACCCAATGGAGTAATACCATGAGGATTAATAGCAGGGTGGGACTTTGTATAATGCAACTTAATATGATCAAAGTTGGTAGTGTCACCAAAAGCAGGATTGCCCCAATATAATTCTCTTACCCATTGATGAATATGAGGATAATGAGTCCGGATCATCCCAAGGTTACACTTAAAATGTTGTACGTAGACAGGATCAAACCGGATAATGGTGGTAAATAACCGAATATCAGCTTCAGTCAAGGTGTTACCAACAAGAAAGTGGCCACCAGCGCCATGAACAACTTTCAAGATTGATTCCACCTTGTCTAAATGGGTAAATACATTGGCACACTCCTTGTCATAAACTTCTTGAGACGTGGAAAATCCGGCCTTGTATACCCCATTATTGATGTTATCATACACCCACCCGTTTACTTCATCAATTTTCCCCTGGAGATCAGTGGGATAAATATCAATTTTACGATACTTTTCTTCAATGAGATCATTGAACCCAGTATTGAAAATTCGAATGATTTCCAGCGATTCGTTATTAACAATGGTATTGAGTTTCTTATCCCAGAGAACTGGTACCGTGAACCGGCCTTCATATTCGGGGTTAGCCTTGAAGTAAATCTCCCGGATACGAGCAGCGTTATTGACAGTGTCAGGGGTACCAAAAAACTCATTTTTGCCCTGTTTAATTTCCTCGTCAGTGGGGAATCTCCACCCCTTGCTGTCCATGTGCCAATGGACCACCGATACCCCAATAATTCCGGTGAGACCCTTGAGCACCCGGGTAATCAACGTCCGGTGAGCCCAAGGACAAGCATATGACACATACAAATGGTATCTATTAGCTTCAGGGGCAAATTGACCTCCCTTTTCAATGACATTACGGAAAGTCGATGGCAACCGTTTGTAAGCACCGTCCTTATTGGCAAAGGTTAAGATATTCTTTTGCACCTAACTGTTAGTCAATGGCAATGGTATCATACCAAGGTGGGTCACTTACTTCACTTTTATTTTCAGACATTGTTTGCTGATACAATTGATGGGGGTAGGTTTGCTTGCTATTTATAATAGTGTACTTGTTCAAGAAAAGATCTGTACCTTTACATAATTATTTGTCTTGCTGCACCGATTTTCCATCGATGCTTATGTCATTGTCGCGCCCCAACCGAACCGTCCAAACATCTCCCCTTTTTCTTTCTCACCTCCATTAAGTCAAGGCCGAGGGTGAGCCGCAACAAAGCCGCACACCTTGTCACTGATACAAATGGCCCCCGGACCCCAAGAAAAGGGCCAATCGTTGAATAAGCTGGGACAGGAGTTTTCCGTGAATGCCGGCACTTCCGCCACACCTTCTTCCACCTACGGATTCCTGTCCCTGGCCTATTACCTGTCGCCGCCGTCCATCAAAAAGGAACCGGCACCTCAATCACTGGCACCAGTGGGAGCTACTCCCATCCCAGTGGCACTAGTGGCCCGGCTGGCGGTGGATTCCCAGAATGGTGACCCATCTACTAAATCCCAGGAGGGACAATCATTTAAATTCAACGTGGACAAGTTCCCTACCACCGACCAGTTCATCACTCCAGGAAACCGTCCCTATGCGTGCAATTATCCCGATTGTACCTGGGCATTTACCAGACAGCTGGATTTAAGCAGACACATTCGATGCCACGGCACCCCCAAGTTCAAATGCCCTTATTATGATTTGGAAATGCCCTGTCACCGTAACGGAGGATTATTCACCCGATTAGACGTGTTGAAGCGTCATCTCCGACTAGTCCATTATGTTAAGGACCAACAAAACCTTTTACCGGGAGAAGATCCCAAATCAAAGGATGCCGGCTGGTGTCGTCAGTGTAAAAAGATGTTCCCCAATTCCAAGGCGTTCATCGAGCACTGCTTTGATTGTGCTCATCAAAATCGTCCCCGGCGGGCCGGTGATCTTCAACAGACGCCTCCCCTGCCACCGATGAATGATACGGCGGTGGCGGTGGCGGCGGTTCACGCTGCGCAGCTAGCCCAGGCGGCACAACAAGCAGAGGCAGCGTCAGTGGTGGCGGACGTTGTCAATAGTCCTCCGGAATTACCCGCGCCGGTGATTCACGAAACTCCAAACTCGGCTGTCGATGATCAATTGACTGATATCGATCATAATCGAAGAAAGCGGAAAAGAAAGGATAAACCAACTTCCAAACGAGCCAAAAAGGAAATTGACGCCGAGTAATTTACTAGAATATATGTGTTGATTCACTCAATTCATCCCTGTTTAAAATCTGTACAATTAATGATTCACTAGCATATGTCCGACGGTTATTTCCAAATACGTCATGGCATGAACCTACCAGAGTGCACTCTCACGTGCATGTACATCCCCACGTTGCTAAATTGAAACTATGGTGTGGTTCCGTGAAAAGGGGCAACTCCGGCTTGGAGAGGTGGCTCGATATCGTATCCAGTTAGATGAATCGATTTTACCCCAGCCAGTGCCGTCGTCATTCTATCTCAGGCTTAAAAATACCGAACATTTGGGTGCCCGAGCCGTCCAGATGTTTCTGGGGCCATTTACATTTTATTGTCATCTTGTTCCCATCAATTATGATCATCGGGTGCCATTTGAGCAGTCAGAATCACCTGAGGTTAAATTTAAATATCAGGTGAAGCCCGGCAAACTGTTTTATGTTAAACTTCAACTTAATGATAACTCAAAAGTATCAGAACAACCAGGGATATATCAATGGGATTTGGATATTATTCTGATGATTGTTATTTCCAAACGTCCAGTAGTGAGTTATGACTTGGCCATTGGCGCCGACTATGGTGAGTTGAAGCATATTCAACTGCACCCATTGGCAATGGAGCAACGTCCTGAGCAATTCGGGTTGGATAATCCCATCTATGTCACCAAAAGTACCACTGATGACATTTGGCAGCAACCCCCTCGTGATGGATATCAAGATATCCATTTGGTAATTGTTACTCACGGAATTTTTTCAAACGTTCTGGGAGACATGCTCTATGTTCGAGATGAAATTGTTAACCATGCCACTGGTAATGTCATGGTTAGAGGTTTTGATGGTAATCGAGGCAAAACGGAAAGAGGGGTCCGCCGTCAAGGTGATGGAGTGGGCAATTATGTGATAAGCTTGATTGAACAGTATAAAGGAAAAATTACCAAACTTCTGTTTGTTGGGCATTCGTTAGGGGGATTGGTACAATTGGCAGCCATAAAATATATTGTAACCATCAAGGGGGCCAATTATTTCGCCAATGAGGGGATCACCCTAGAAAACCTCATTTGTATGGCGCTGCCACTTTTGGGAATTTTAACTGAAGTTAATTTTGTCATTCTGTGGTTTTTGGATTTAGGAACTTTGGGCAAGACGGGCCGGGATTTAACTCTCACCAAAAAGTTGCCAATATTGGGAGGTGCTGAGGAAGATGACAAGTATCGACCCTATTTGGAGACTCTCCCGGGTGAACCATTGGAACAAGTATTAAGGAGTTTTAATAACCGCACTGTTTATGCCAATGCCGTCAATGATGGGATCGTGCCATTAAGAACAGCTTCTCTTCTTTATCTTGACTACGGGGCTCTCGGTGATGTCACTAAAATCAAAGAAAATAAAAAGGTGGTTGAAGCTGGAGGTCCAATGGTTACCAATAATGAAAGTCAAGTGGACCAAGTTCCTGAAGATGATAATCTTGGCGAAGAACAACCTTCATTAATTACTTCTACTTCGGTAACCAAACCACAAAAACCAAAAACTCGACACGAACTACGAATGTTGGCAATTTCAGGAAGAGGATTTGATCCCAGTTCTGATGACTCGTCCGATATCACTTCCGATATTCAATCCGACGATGACTCTAGTGTCGAGTATAGCTTGCCGCCTCGAGCACTGCCAGTGGAACTGGCCCTCAATACCTTGATAAACCCTGTGCCCCTGGAAAAGTTTGTTACTGATCCTGATCTGAGGGATCCCGTTATTTTTCATGATAAGTATTATTGTTTCCAATCGGTTCCAGAAATCCCAGAAATGCTGGGGTTTATGATGAGAGTATTCCAAAACAAAGACTGGAAACTCAAGAAACAAGTCAAGATTGCTCTGAAGTATCATGCCCTGGGTATTTGTTGGAGAAAAGTCTTGGTGAATCTTCCTCCCGATGCTCATAACAATATTGTATGCCGGCGTCGCTTTGCCAATGGATTTGGCTGGGGGGTAGTCGATCATTTGGTTGATAATTTCTTTTGTACTCCTAAAGAAGGTGGAAGCAACCCTGGTTCTGATGATGCTGGGCTTTCCCTTTCACCGCCAAAGTTATAATTTCCTGATTTGGTAATCTACATATAAAAAGCATACATTCAACCATAACTGTCAATATCGTCATGGTTCCATCATTAGTGGGTTTATTTTCATTACTATGTACCGGGTTTGCTGCCACTATTTCCGTTGATCTGTGGAAACTGGTTGATTATAACCGCAACACCACCTACGCCTTTAATGACTCGATTGTCGTTTTCGACAATCAATGGATTGAATATAAGTTGGTTGATGCCAAGTCGGTGATTTTGGAAAATCCTTTGACGGCATGTGTCCGCCTGGATATTGCTGGGTCGGTGTCTTACGCATTTGACCAAGATTATGAACGAAGCCATGGTTTGGAAGCGGATGCGTTTGTTGAATGGTTAATTACAAAATTCAAATTGACTGTTGCCCAAGGTGGTGGTCAAGGGTGGGGCACGGGGCTGTCGATTGAATGTGCGGTGTCCCCCGATTCTCCAGTTCAAGTCTATGCAATTCATGAACTGGTGGAGTATGAATATCAAATCAAGTTTCTTAGAAATGGCTGGAAGCATGTGGGAAGACAAACTCTTCCTGGGCTTCACTATTTAGAATGCCGTCGTCAATGTCTGGGGGAAAGGGCATTTACATCGGATCAATGAATATGAACTGGACACTGGCCGTAGCCTCTCTTGTTGAACCAATCCTTAATACACTTGTAGTGGAACACACATAAACATTCGAGTCGCCCCACCTTGTCTCCTGGTTCAAGTTCTTCCAAACAAATTACACATTCAGAATCTAAGCTTTTCTCCACTG
This sequence comes from Diutina siamensis, assembly GCA_030580155.1. NCBI lineage: Eukaryota > Fungi > Ascomycota > Pichiomycetes > Serinales > Debaryomycetaceae > Diutina > Diutina siamensis. Next base: position 95,655 of record JAKTSK010000037.1, read on the forward strand.
ATTTTGTTGGAGTGGTAGCTTCATCAATCAGAGTCATTTTTGGCAGGGGAATTGGGGGGATATTATAAACCAAAATTTGACTAGTTCTTTCGGGACTCTTGCTAAAATCATAAGCAGCAAGACATTCGCCAATATGGTTTTCAGAAAACTCATTCAATTCTATTGGGGAAGAGGTCTGGAGGTGTAAGAGACGAATATTCTTTCCACAAACCGGACACAAGTTTTCAGCATCTTCAACCCGACGAGGTATAATCAGCAGACCCGTCAGGGCCAATCTTGGCGGTGGATACCGCTCAAGATCAGCCTTGCAATCATTACAGGTGCGATACTTATCCCAAGGCTGGGAAGACATCGGTCCAGTGGAAGTGGCCACCATGATGGTGGTGGGATAAGCAAGAAAATGTATCAGACAGCCATGGCATAGTACTCGTCCACAACAGCGACAATGGTGGCGCCGGAAGGTAAATGTAAACTCTTGGTGACAACAAGGACAGTGGGAAGCATCGCTATCACGTTGCCAGGTTGGGGTCAGCATACGTTTGGAGGTTTTTTTGCTTGTATTAGGTGAACAATCGGTGATTAATGGTGGCACTGATAAGAAGGATGTGCGTGGGGATGAATGATTGTGCAGTTTATTGTGGAATGGGGTCACGTGCGACACCACTGATGATCAAAACTGTGGGGTGATTAATGTAAAGGTGATGGGATTGTGGATTAGGATGTGATTGCTTTTTTCATTTGTTTACTTTTACAATTCCTTTTAAGAATGCAGCACTGGCCACCGCCACTGTTCATTAGCCAAAGAGAGCTATCTGGTCAGCCAAAACCCTACTGACCTAATTATCTGGTTGATCCTGTCAGTAGTTATGTTTTTCTCAAAAATAAGCCATACATATCTAAGTGAACCTGGGAATGGTTCATTAAATCAATTATACTCTGACTTTAGGAAGGAGGGTATTTATTAAATAAAAAATCAATTTTGTTTGATGATTGATAATAACATTTCGAATCTCAAAGCGTTGGGCTGGCGATGATTCATTCAAACTTCCCTATCAATTGTCTATGGTAAGGTATCGGGTAACAGGCAAATATTCCGGAGGAGTGTTGATGGCGAAAATAATCATTAAATTAGTGTGCAAATGTGTGCAAATGGGGCACCTTTTTAATTAAATTAGACATTGATGATTTAATATTGGTACAGTTCATATACAATGAAATACAATGGATTTTCGTCAATCTTCTGACCAAAGTACTCCAAATGTTGTACACCATATATTGTCTCCGTCCAAACCAATATCGACATGCTTTGGGATAACCCCAGTGACCAATACCCCTACCATGCCACATCTAAACGCTCATTCATTCATATCTAACATATCTATTCTTGAAAAGCTTGGGCCAAGAAGGCTTCTTCTTCAGCATGGTGCATCTTCTTGTTACCAGCGGCAACCGAAGCAGAGGGGTCTCTACCGGCGTATCTAAGAGACAAATCCTTTTGGTTGGTTTCATTCAAAACCACCGACACTCTGGGGGCAACGTAAGCGTAAGCACCCATGTTCAAAGGTTCTTCTTGACACCACACCAAATCTTGCAATTTGGGGTAAGATTCAATCGCTTCCTTCAATTGAGCAAAGGGGAAGGGGTGCAATTGTTCCACTCTAATAAAAGCAGTATCCTTGTTACCGATGGCTTCTCTCTTCTTGGTCAAAGCAGTAAACACTTGACCAGTACAAAGAATCACCCGAGAAATATCTTCCTTGGCATTAATACCCTTACCCAATTCAGGGTCTTCAATCAACCATTGGAACTTGGATTCCCCAGTAAAGTCGGCGAGATTCGACCGAGCCAAGGGGTGTCTCAACAACGACTTGGAGAAGAAAAGACACAAAGGCTTTCTGAATTGACGATGCATTTGTCTTCTCAACAAGTGGAACAAGTTGGCAGGAGTGGTGGGGTAGGCAACTTGCATGTTACAGTCTTGGTGTTGACGTTGTAACTTTTCTTCCGAAGGGAAGTATCTTTGATCTTCGTTACACATTTGCAAGTATCTTTCCAATCTACCCGACGAGTGTTCGGGACCTTGACCATCGTAACCGTGGGGCAACGACAACACGAGACCCGATCTTTGCTTCCACTTGGATTCAGCCCCCGAGATGAATTGATCAATGATGACTTGAGCGGTATTGGCGAAATCACCAAATTGGGCTTCCCATTGCACCAAGGCATCGGGAGAGGTTAACGAGTAACCATATTCGAACCCCATCACCCCGTATTCCGACAACGACGAGTTGGAAATGTCAAAGGCGCCTTGGTCTTCCGAAAGGTGGGCCAAGGGGGTCCAGGTCTTTTCCGAGTTTTGGTCGTGCAAAACGGCGTGTCTTTGAGAGAAAGTACCTCTTTCAACATCTTGACCAGAAACTCTCACGTGGTAACCTTCCAAGGCCAAAGAACCAAAGGCAAGAGCTTCACCAGTAGACCAATCGATGCCTTCACCGGTTTCCACCGACTTCTTTCTTTGGTTCAAAATTCTCTTCAAGTTTCTGTGAACTTCAAAGTTTTCAGGAACTTCGGCAGTAGCAGCCCCAACCTTCTTCAAGATGGCTTCATCGACGGCAGTAGGCAAGTGAGGCAAGATCTCAGTGGCCAATTCCTTAGGCGACTTGAAGTCTTCCCAAGGGGCAGTCAACCATTCTCTGGTGGTGGGCTTGTAATCCTTAGACTTGTCGAAAGATTCTTCCAATTGGTTCCACACCCATTGCTTGTGTTCTTCAATGTCTTCCTTGGTGAAAGTACCTTCTTCCAACAATTGCTTGGTGTAGTGGTCCAACAACGACTTCTTCTTGGCGATTCTGTCGTACATCAAAGGTTGAGTGAAAGCAGGTTGATCAGTTTCATTGTGACCATGCTTTCTGTAACCCACGAGGTCAATGATGACATCGGAGTTGTACTTGGCTCTCCATTCGGCGGCCAAGTTAAAGACAAACACGGTAGCTTCGACATCATCGGCATTAACGTGGAAAATAGGAGCATTGATCCCCTTGGCAATGTCCGAAGGGTACAAGGTGGACCGAGCAAATCTGGGATCAGTGGTGAACCCAATTTGGTTGTTAACAATGATATGAATGGTACCACCGGTGGAGTAAGCAGGCAAGTGTTGCATACCAATGGTTTCATAAACCACCCCTTGACCGGCAAAAGCAGCATCCCCGTGCATCAAGATGGGCATGGCCTTTTCAAACTTACCCACATCATTCTTGTAGTGTTGGATGGCTCTGGTCTTACCCAACACCACCCCATCTTCAGCTTCCAAGTGCGAAGGGTTGGCCACCAACGACAAGTTGACGGTCTTACCCGAAGTGGTGGGTCTTTGGTAGTTCATCCCCAAGTGGTACTTGACATCACCCGAACCGGTGTCATCGGCGGTGGTGGAACCAGTGAATTCAGCAAAGATCGATTCATTGGGCTTTCTCACCACGTTGGACAACATGTTCAATCTCCCTCTGTGGGGCATACCAATGACAATGTCTTCGACACCGAATTCAACCGAAGTGTCAATCAAGGCCTTGGTCCCGGGAATGACGGCTTCAGCCCCTTCCAAACCAAATCTCTTATCGTTAGGGAACTTGGTAGACAAGAAAGTTTCAAACGAACAAGACCAGATCACCCGGTCTAAGATTTGTCTCTTTTGATCAGGGGTGAACTTGAAAGGTTGGGGGATTTCAATACGTTCTCTCAACCAGTCACATTGTTCCTTAGAAGGAATGTGAACATATTCAATCCCGTACAGCGAACAGTACAACTTTTCACAAGCATCGATGATTTCCTTCAAAGTCATCAGTTTCTTACCGGCTTCGGCAAATCTAGGCAAGATCCCGGGCCCCAAAGTAATTTGCTTTTCGAGGTCTTGAGGAGTAAAGTTGTAAAATTCCAAGGTCAATTCCTTGGGGACATTGGCGTGGGCACCAAAAGAGATGTCCAAGGGGTCAATCTTGGCCTTTTGGTGACCTCTAACTTGGTAAGCTCTCACCAATAATTGAACCTTCAAGTGAGTAACCACATCTTCCAGCATGGCGGCATCGCTACCGGGGACAAACGAAGCAGCCCCACCCGAAACGGTGGGCACCAAGGTGGGAGGAGGTTGGAAAGCTTGGCTAGGAGCAACCTTGCCCGATTCCATGTTCTTAAAGTAGGCATTCCACGACACGTGCACCGACAGGGGGTCCTTCTTCCATTGGGCATACATTTCATCGATGTAATTGCCATTATTGGTGAGTAAAAACAGGTCATTAGTGGAAATTGACCGCAACAGGGCCACGGCGTGCTGGGCCCGTAAGGATTTGGCCCGGGGCACGGCGGTTCTCAACGCTCTGATCATGTTGATTAAACTGGCTAATAAAAAATTTCGCGGATTCGTGGGTCTTTTTATGGAGTAGGTGCGAATGCAAGGAGAGATGGATGGACAGCGGCAATGGCTAGTGGTGAAAGGTAGATGAATGAAAAAATTGGGGGGTTGGGTTGGCAGTAGTGGTTAGAGAGAGAATATGTATTCAAATTGGTGGGGTTTGGTGGGGTTAAGGAGAAGCCATCGTCTATTAAGGTCCACCAATGATTGGCCCGGCGATTTCTAATGAGTATGATGCACGAGGTGCGATGATATGCCGGAAACGCTCCGGGGTCGGACTATTAGTGAAGAATCAAGCCAACCCTGAGGAGAATTGGGCCGGGAGAATGAAATTGAGGGTGTTTGGGGTGTTCCCGGAGGTGTCGCCGGGGATGGATATGATTAGTGTCGCCGGGGACTGTTGTTCCTCGTACCTCGGTACTTATTGGTGTCATTTGACCCTCTGCTCATCAGATGACTTCCGGGAGACGGGTTTCGGTCAGGAAGTTAGTTGACAGAGGGTGATAATGGTGATACTTCCCAATGTATTGGTCACTGAAAGATGACAATATAAGGAATTAAACTAAAGCAAGTATTATAACAATCTCCGGTGGTCAATTGTCCCCAAGTACTCTTATTAGACCCCATTAACTATCACCAACGTCTATTACTACTCCGAAGTCATCCTACATGACACCCGCATATCCGGTCATAACCCGACCACAACCTCAATTTCGAATCTCGGCGACAATCGAAGCGTTCCCCTCTTCGGAAGTGTCCGATGTTTACTTGAAATAATCCGTATATTACCGGGCCCAACTCGATTGCAAATCACTCCCGGGGAGCACCGCTAGTGCCAGGAACAAACGCCGTGGTACTTTTTTTTGGGTAGACGTTGGTCAAAGTTGGGTTTGGCTTATGTAATGTATTGGTCACTGCTTACAAAATCCCTCACTTCAATCGAGGTCGACCGATTGGTTCCGAACAGGTAGAGGTAAAAACAATAACGGTGTCCATGATAAGATGAGTAGGGGATATTATTATGGTGGACATGGATGAGACATTGGTTCCTTCCCTTGGTCCGGGAAAGTGGTGCATGACACATCACCGAGCCAATTCGGCTCCCTGCCACTTGCAATTGGCTGGGCTAAGCGAGAGAAGTCCGAATATCCCCGGGAGGGTGCTGTACATGACTCGATGACTCTTCGGCCGGAGTTTGATACAAGAGTCATCCAATTTCGGCACTACTTGATCTTAACAAAACTAGCAGCAAAAAATCCAATGCCGCCGTCTTCTTTGGGAATGGCCCGGACCATACCTCCAGCCAATTCTTCAGCATCACATCCACTAATACCTTCAAGATGATCAGCAAACCCCCTTCGGGGCCAATCAGGAAGGACATTCTCACGTTTATCGAGTCTCCAGCCCAGATTCCATAATTCCCGGTCACTCAAAAGTTCTTTCACCACTTGTTCGTTTTCCTCAGCGTGAATGGAACAAGTGGAGTAGATTACCCGTTTAGCACTGGGGAATGACATGGCATGCTTAACGATGGTGAATTGAAATGCCGCCAATTTGGCAAGTCGACCCTTGTCATTGGTATTTTCTTGATTGTCTTCACCCCTGCCAAAAATCCCCAGTCCTGAGCACAGAGGGTCGACGATGAGACCAGTAACGTTGGGGAAATCGGTGGGTTTAGTGGTGGTAAAATCAGCATGAGTTACATGAATAATATCGTCACTGGTAGCTTTTTGGCACATCATTTTAAGCGTCTTTACCCGCTTATCATCCCGTTCGAACGCATATACCAATTTCTTAGAAAGCGCTGCTACATGAGTAGTCTTGTTACCTGGAGCAGCAGTAGCATCAATGATTTCAACATGATTATCCTCATCATTTTGACACAACATATGAGCTGGAAAACACAGCGCCCGGTCTTGAATGATAATTTTCCCTTGTTTGTATGATTCCATATCAGTGACCTTTTCTTTAGGGTGGACACCAAAGAGGTTGTCAATATAATCATCGGTGTAAATAAACCCTGGTCCAGTTATATCCTGCCACAGTCCCACTGGTTGAAGCTTGCGTAATTCAGGAATATCTTCGACGGTTGCCCGCAATGTATTGACCCGTAACCACCGAATGGGAGTTTCATCGTTATCATTTTCAATCTTCAATTCTCCCACCAGCTTAACCTTATGTCTCACCTTTAATTTGGTAACCTCAGCAAGTAATCTCGTCTTGTGCTTGAGAATTTCTTCCTTTAATGGATGCTTTCCCAGTTGGATCCGTCCAGTAGATGAAAAGGCCAAGTCATAGACAAGAAGCACAAGTAACAGGTCCAGACATTTCCGTTTAATCTCTTTCTTTAACCCCAGTTTCTTAATCACTTCATCGATATATGGCTTCAATTGGAGGGCATTGATCACTAAAGCATACACATGTTTAGGTGACAGAGTGAGTTTAGCCTGGAATACTCTCAGTTGGAGGCCCAGCAATCCACCTTTGACAAACCGTTCTGATTCAAAGTAGAGCTTCATTCTCAATTGGGGTATCACAAATGTCCGCGATGAGGTAACCTCAGGGCTCGAACTTGAAACGTCAATAATTTTCAACGGCATTTGTTCGCGCCGATTCCGGCGATATCTAGAGCAACTGTAGAGATTTGGATTTAAGAAATGTCAGTAAATGGTGCCATCACTTCTATTAAACATTCCGCCACCATTCCATCAGAAGCATGTTTAATACGACCGACGGGCAGACCATCCCCGCCAACTTGACATTCAATCTCAATCTTCATCAGGTCATGCAAAAGAAACGGAACGATGGCTTCCTCATAAGCCCCCTGCGTTGCCAAGCTCGCCGAGCCAATAATACTTCAACTAGGCCAAGACTTTTAGGCTGGATACACCATGGCGACTCCAATTTGAATACCCTTAACCTGGGGTCTTAAAATTTGGTTGTTTCATTCCATAGACAATAAACTTCTGCTGGCGTGGAGCCGTACTTCCGTACGGGTATTGTGGTTCAAAGGTTCAAAATCACCTGCGGGACTATCTAAAAGTGGGGTCAACAGGACCAACAATCATAGAGTTATATCAAGATGGAATAAGCCCCACATTCTCATTAGAAAGTATATCCTAGCCCAATATTTAACTATAGACAAGTTGGAGCCGACAAATTGTCTTGAGTTGATTTGGAAATAGAACTTTTATGAACCCGAACTCATGCAGAAATTGTGGGGGGGACATGCACTTTAAATTTTCTTTTCTTTAATCCATTATGGTACACCAACTTGACCAGCAGTTTAATCGTTGGTGATACAAATAAGGTTTCGCCTCGATCTGATTATATTTCCAGCCTCGATTAACAATAATTAGATTGCAGTGTAGAAGATTATTTGACCAATTGATTAGATCCAAATTGTGTTTTTTTTCGAATTCTTTGAGGCACATACGCACAAGGTCGCCCTGCATGGCCGATAAGACGGCCATAATAGCAAAAACGGACCGACCAGTAGTATTAAAACAATCAATTTGCCCACAATATCGGGTTCCTTTCATCTTTGTGTTTGGAAAATGAATCGGTTCAGGTCATTTTTTCATTCCTATTCCGACCATGAAGCAAATCTGAGCCAAGATGAAATCGATGAAAAAGCATTACATACTGCCCGTTCGGTGCCCTTGGAAACGGTTGCTCTGAAGACGCTGGAGTTTGATCCCATCACCTCCAACTTGATTGAGCAGATCAATACCGATGATTATGCCCATGTCGTTGTCGAAGATGATTCGCCTTATCCCGAAGTCAGAGCAGCAGTTCCATCCACTGATGACCCTGCTATTCCTCAGAATACTATCAGAATGTGGGTATTGGGGCTTGTGTGGACGATGGTCGGTTCGGCGATCAATTTGTTGTTTTCTTTTCATGCTCCTTCCGTCACTATTTCAACATTAGTGGTTTCCTTCGCCGTGTGGCCCTGTGGATATTTGTGGTACATAGTTGTTCCTAAACTGTGGAGAATATGGAAAGCCCCTCTCAACCCTGGTCCCTTCAATTTGAAAGAACATGCCTTGGTGACGATTATGGCCAATGTGTCGTTTTCGGGTGGGGCAGCCTATGCTACCGATATTCTTCTTGCCCAAAATAAGTTCTACCATTCCGATTTTGGTGTTGGTTTTGCCATTTGTCTCATTTTGTCATCTCAATGTATTGGGTTTGGTTTGGCCGGTTTAATCAAAAAAGCAGTGGTGTACCCAGCATCTGCTATCTGGCCCCAAAACTTGGTGGTGACGACGTTTTTGACCAATTTCCATATTAACAACAATCACGAAGCCAATGGGTGGAAAATTCTGAGATTGTGGTTTTTCTTAATTGTGGGGGTGGTATCATTTTGCTACTATTGGATTCCCGGGTTAATTTTCACTGGGTTGTCATGGTTCTCTTGGATTTGTTGGATTAAGCCCAATTCAGTGATTGTCAATCAAATTTTTGGGTCTGCCACTGGTTTAGCTATGCTCCCTAACTCTATCGCTTTGGATTGGTCGCAAATCATGGGTTACATTGGTTCGCCATTGATTCCTCCCGCCGCGGTTCATGTTACCATCTTGACCTCATTGGTACTTATTTTCTGGGTAGTTGTACCTGCAATTCATTATTCCAATACCTGGTATGCTCAATACTTGCCAATTTCCTCCTCGGGATCATATGATCGGTATGGTGAACCTTATAATGTGTCAAAAGTGATCAATAAAAAGACATTGAGATTCAATGAACAAGGTTACAAAGAATACCTGCCCCTTTTCCTTTCTACCACTTTTGCTATTTCCTACGGGTTGTCATTTGCCCTGATTATGGCCACCATTGTTCACACTGCCCTCTTTCATGGCCGGGAAATCTGGGAACAATTTAGACAAAAGGAGAAGCCTGATGTTCACTTGAGATTGATGAAGCAAAACTATAAAGAAGTCCCCGAGTGGTGGTCCCTTATTGTATTCTTAATCTTTTTTGGGTTGGCCATTGCCACCGTCAGAGCTTGGGACACCGGGATGCCCGTGTACTCATTGGTAGTTGCCCTTTTGATTGCCGGGTTCTTTCTTTTGCCAGTGGCCGTTATCTACTCTCGTACAAACATTGCAGTTGGGCTTAATGTTGTCACCGAATTTATTATCGGTTACATGGTTCCGGGTAGACCTTTGGCGATGATGATGTTCAAAACATTCGGTTACATTACCAATAACCAAGCCGTGACTTTTGCTCAAGACATGAAGCTTGGTCATTATATGAAGATTGCCCCTAGATTATTATTCTTTGCCCAATGCATTGCCACTATTTGGTCGTCTTTGGTACAAATTGCCGTACTTAGATGGGCCTATGGTGCCATTGACGGCTTGTGTGATCCCCACCAAAAAGATCATTACACTTGTCCTAATGGTAAGGTGTTCTTTAATGCTTCGATTATTTGGGGAACTATTGGACCTCAACGGCAATTCTCTCATGGACAAATTTACTACAACTTGTTGTTTTTCTTTATTGTTGGTGCTGGCGCCCCTGCTGTTCAATGGTTGATTTTGAAGAAATGGCCGACATCTTTCCTTAAATACTTCAACTTCCCAGTGTTTTTTTCAGGGACGGGTAACATTCCTCCTGCCACCGCCTACAATTACTTGTCCTACGTTACCGTGGGTTTGACCTTTAACTGGTGGATTAAGAAGAAGTGGTTCCACTGGTGGTCCAAATATAACTACTCGTTGTCAGCAGGGTTGGATTGTGGTACCGTGTGGCTGATGTTGATTATCTTCTTGACGATCAACTTAACCAATACTGAATTCCCATCATGGTGGGGTAATGATTACACCCAATCCACAATGGATCAGCAGGGCACTGCTATTCGGGTGAAAGCTCCTGAAAGTGGGTTTGGTCCTACCACTTGGTGATTTACATGACATTTACATAATAAGGCATAGCTTAATAATTTACATGATTTACTATCTCAAATGGGCATAACTATGCATAAGGCTACATACGTCATGCTTAATGACACCCACGAACTTGTCGTGCAACACCAGTTCTGACAAGTCCGGAGGGTTAATCCCGGTGGGGTTCATCAGGGTTGAGAAGGTGGGGCGGATCAACGCTGGCGATGGCTCGGAACTTCCGGAATACAAATAGTCTTCGCGGAACGAGATTGATAACGTTCTAGTGTCCTTTCGAATGCACTTTAAGATTTAAAAGGTTATCAATCGTAAAATGTTATCGGGACGTTTGGGCCCGATCCCTAAGCAAAAAGGCTAAGAACCGGGCAATTGGTGGGTAATTGTCCATCGCCTACGTAAAGGAATTAAAGACGATAAGAACAACTGTCTCCTGTGGCCATTATTCCTGGCCTAAAGCCTCCCTGGACTAGAGCCCCGATTAGGATGTTTCGGCTTCTACGGGTTGCGACACTCCTATGTGGAGGTAACGTCTGCCGGGACCTATTGCGGAATGAATCTGTCGGTCAATTAGCATTCATTTGATAGATGTCCGATTCGTTACCAGGAGAAGAAATCCCCGAGGACCAAGTCTTCCAGCCCATGAAGGATGAGCATGGCTATCCTACCCATAATAAGTTCAAAGTTAGTAAAGATCTACCAGAAGACTTAGACCAATTCCAACAAGTTCCTTCCCAAAAGCTGGGAATCCTCTCCTGCTTTACCGTATACCATCGCAAATGCCAAATTAATAAGAAGAAAGGAGGAGAAGGTCCTGATCGGCGAAATACTGTTCTTCCTGATGGTTGGTTCCAGTGTATGATTGTTGATGGGTTCACTGAGGGAGTTGAAGAGCATGAATGTGGTGAATGGTTTTATTTGCCCCATACTTTCAGGGGCAATTGGCGCCATTTAAAGTCCCACGTTGATCGCCAACATCCTCAACATCATATTGCCAAACCCAAGCGAGTAATGGAGCAGTCGTTTGACCCCGTTAATGATGGAATGGATTTCTATGTAGCCGAGTTTATGGACAAGTGTGGAGTTCTGCCGCTGTTATTTCTGGATGCCCGTTTCCGTCGACTTCTTCGGCCCGAGATATTGAAGCATGTTCCAAATGAACAAAAGGCCACCGAAATACTTGACAAGTTGGGCCGAAAAAAAAAATTGAAGCGGGCAGCTTAATAGAGGAAAACTCAAACATAGATAAGGTAATGTTACAAATTGTGTAGTTCCACAATATTGACATTGATGATTATCAGTTGATGCAGATTGCGTCACGTGCTACATCACGAGACTCATCAAATGTCAAAAAAAATTTACCATGAAGAGCGTCAAAAATTAAGATGATCCCGCCCGGGCTCGATCCGGGGACCTTAGGCGTGTAAAGCATACGTCATAACCAACTAGACTACAGGACCACTGATTTCTGCCGGGTGGTACTCGTCTACAACTGCTCCAATAACAATTTCCTATGTATACCGATCAAACTGTTCATTACTGAGGATAGTTAATTCTCTCGGCCAGCTTTTTTAAGGATTGTGTAATTGCCGTGCCCGGAATTGATGTTTGTGTAAATATCAACTTTTTCACAATTTTCAAAAAATTACTTGAATCAATATTAAAAACTATTAAACAATTTATACGTGTTGAACTTTCAATTTTTTAGAATGAATGTAAACAAATGCAGTCAAATTCAATACCAGCACAAGCGATATCCCTGCCATAAACGTAAAACACCCTCCATAACCCATGGCATCAGTCATGTAATCCAAAATTGCCGTAAATAAAGCCGCCAACCAACACCGCATCAAATTTACACACAGAGTGGCTCCCAGACTTCGACCAGGGTAAAAATCAACCAACATTGTTTGGACTGCCACCATGAATGATGAAGTCAGCATGGAAATCATTATTGTACTGACAATAATCAGAGCGATGCTCTGATGGAATTGTAAACACCAACCAAAAATTATTAAACCCATGATATTTAATATTGCTGGCAATATGCAAACGTCCAACCGGGGACGAATTTTGTTAAATGGCTGGGGTTGTCCACACTGTTCGTGTTGGATAATTTTCTTGCGATAATACCAATTCATTATTTTCCCCATTACCATCGTCAGCACCAACAGCATTACCCCTTGGGGGAGATATATAAGTCCCACTTTAATAATCAGATAATTATACTTCAGTTGTAATGCTGTCAGCATTAACAGTAGCACCATTGTCCATGATGCAAACATAATTCCTACCGGGAATAATACCACCAACACTCGGGGACGGAAAAAAATCTTAAACGGATCAAACATTCGAAGCAGGGCTTTTTGAGTAATGGTCGACCGGTCATCGATAATCTTTTTGCGAATATGAGGTAGGTATAATAGCGCCAGTCGGTAAGGGAGGGTGGGGAGAACCAGGCCATTACCAACAATCAGCCTGAGTGTTTCTGGCAAAAACACCCAAGTGAAAATACAGGTGGCTCCACCCCCAATGGCAAGAAATACAAAAATCAGCCGCCAAGTATGCCACCGAGCGATGAGGGCAGCGCCAACAAGACCTCCAATGCCGTTTCCTAGAAGTTGACCCCCAGTAACTGCTCCTACAAAGCTCCCCCGATTATGAACCGTACAGATATCACCCGATACCCCCAGAGCAATTGCTACTACCGGAGCAATACCCGCGGCCTGAATACACCTTAAAAATGCCAAAAGCCAAAAGGCTCTGGTTTGAGAAAGGGCAATACAAGCAGCCACATAAATAAGCATCAGCAATACAATCATAGGCCTTCGACCATAACTATCGGCCACCGACAGAGAAAAGGTGGGGACAATTCCTTGGGCAAGCAAATAGGCCATCACCGAAAGATTCATTTGAGAATCAGTGGTGTTAAAATCAGCAGAAAGCGTGGGCAAGGCAGGAAAGTAAATGGGCAGAGAAAGGGTCAGCCACCATCCCACCAACAGCAAATTGATGATAATTAGCCACATATCTTTGGAATTCCAAATAGTATAGGGTGGAGATTCCCCCGATTCCGTCACCGGGGTAGTTTTCTCTTCGGGATCATCAATACCTGTTCCCATGATCAAAAATGTCTATTTTCCATCCATGAGAGTTTTTAACCCTAACAACTGGCTTACTTTTATAGCTTTTGCCAGCTCCAAGATTAGTAATTGCAACTTTGATAAAACGTGGGGTAGGGCAGGTTTTGACCAACGGAAAATACAGGAAAACCTTGTCTAACAATTTCAATTGTTATCCGATTATTTATTTTCACCAGAAACCAAGTGAGCGTCGACTGTATTAGCAATGGTTAAACTGAAGAGTGACATTGACTCAGCCGTTGGCGCGGCTTTTCTCCGGAAGGTTATATGCCGGACAATACCCGAGTAAATGACGAATAGACATGGCGACATGGAGACATAATAATGTCGAACAAAAAAAGTTCATCTGTATACTACGACAATGCTTTGTGATTCCTCTGGCTGAGGCAACCCATCACGTGACCCCAGCTCAACTCGAGGGCAATTATAAAGAGGGGAATCTAGAGTGGGGGAAATGATATCCACGGAGGTGACCAAACGAAGATATTGATCCCCAAACAAAGGCAAGCAACCATGAGTTGGCTTGAATAAACACAACAAACATTAATGTGTACTCAACCAGTTTATTTTCCATCAATACACTACTAAATTCGCTAACAAGGGGTATCTATTATTGTCTATCTTTGTTGTACTTCTTCTGAGGAGGATTCTTTGGAGTGGTAATCATAAAATTAATCGCCAGCTTCAGCTTGTTACGCTTAAATGGTTGACCTTCTTCAGGGATTTCTGCTGGGCGAAACACATTGGCGGAGTCGTCACATTGAAAATGATGAGATGGCACTGGCTGAATTTTGGGCTGGCCACTGGAAGAATGACCCGAAGACGAGGTTGAAGTTGACGTTGAAGATGAGGTGGGGGTGGTAGCAGTGGTGGTTTGGGCTGGCGCCGGCGCCAGCGTTCCTACCGATACAAATTGGGGATTTGCTGGAGGCAGAGGAACAAAATAAGGGTAATGCATGGGGAGGTATGGAGGTTGACCCATAATCACGGGGGTATATTTTTGTGAATAAGGCAGTCCCAATTTAGCAAACTGGGGCCGACCATTGGCATCATAGTATACTGGATACACCGGGGGTTGAGGTTGTTGCGATTGAACTGGTGACAGATTACTGCCAGTGTTGGGGGTATTAACCGTCAGGGTCATCGACCATTGGGCCCGATCCAGCAGGTCCAGGACTGCCCGACGCTTTCGGAGCGGAGGCAGGGCCTGTGACGCCAGAGAATGCAGAGGCGCTGGCAGATTCTGACGAGGGGAGATCGCCACCAGTTTGGGCAGCTTGGGCAGTTCGGGGTTGATCAAGTTACCCAAATCAACCTTATGAAACTTCTCATGAAGATGACGTCGAACCTCTTCTTCCGGTTTGGCCTTGAGATCCATCAACTGTTGACGAAGATGTTCTGCATGATCGGGATCATGGACAAACATCATTGGCACCAATCGCGGGGAAATATGTAAATCCTGAGCCAACTGGAGTAACTGTAGCAGTGTTTGCGTCGTTTCCTGTCTCATCAGTTCCTGTTTGGTACGTTCTTGTTCTATTTTAAATCTTAAAATTTCGTTCAATGTCAGAACGTTATAAGGGCCAATATGGTCATGAGTGACTGGGGCATCCTTAGGAAGACCCAAGATATCTCCCAAAACTTCATCCACGACATATCGACGTTGGGCGGAGGTGGGAGGGGTGATGGTCCCCTTGGAATTGTCGCTGGTTACTGAATAATACCGTGGCTCCAGGGAAGGTTGTTGGAGATTTGCATTATTGGCCATAGATCCAGGGGGAGGAAGGGAGGCCATCGGAGGGGCAGGGGTAACGCTCATCTAATCAATAGTAGGGCACACCCAGAACACAAATATTACGACAGGCACAAACCAGGATGAAAGGGGGACAATTGACTTTATATTTGTCAGGATGAAGATTAAAAAGTTCTTGCCCAAAAAGGAAGGTACTAAATTTTATCGGCATAAGCACCTCTCCAAGCCAATTGAGGCAAAAAATTATCCAACAACTTGCAAATAACATCAATCCTTGCAGATACTAAACTTTCTACTACTATAGCTTATCTATTTCCTCATCGTTAATGACGATTTGTCCCTTTTGCCTTCTCGTGTCATTTTGAAGGTGCATATCAAGAATTACCCTTTACAGAAATTATGCATTGTGCACTTTTGTGTCCCAGAGACAGCTAAAAGAAACCTCAAGTTTAGCTGGAGGCGACAATGGGAAAGAAATAAAAAACTGACAGGGTAACTCTATACTACCACATCGATACAGCCACCTGTATCCTTTCTATATTTATCCGGATATTCCTCAAACCTCAGGCTTCTATCATGCGCATGCGACATCGTAAATCTATGCGCCGTACCGAATTACTGATATGGGAATATGGGCAAGGATTACCCAGTAAATGAGACAATGTAATGTGTTTGACGGGGATTAACCATTTAATTTGTTTTGATGTTTTCCTACTCCAATGGTTATTCATGTGAATATGCTTGTCATTGATTAATGCGTGGTTCGGAGGACTGGCACGGGTGGCGGCTAATGATATCATCAACTACATCAGTACCGTTCAACCCCCTTGGGAAACTTTAGTTCCATTTTTCTACTTTACAACCAAGAATGGAAAATATTGACTGCTCGGTCGGAACTCAAACTTCCTAGGGCGGATCCGAGGGAAGTGCGAAGTGATAGTGACGACGGTTAGGGTCGATATTATTATTAAAATGCCAGAATACTGGGCCGTTCTGGGCCCTAGCCTGACGGGCAAGACCACGGCGGTAACGGAACTTGCTAAAATTATTCCGGGTAGTACCGTGATACTGTTGGACGATTATTATTTGCCCGATGAAATGATCCCAATTGATGCTGCTCTGGGCCATACCAACTGGGATTGTCATCAATCAATTGATTGGAAACGATTTCATCGAGCGTTGGTGGAAAATAGCGGCAAGACGGTTAGCAAAGATCATCGCAGTCAGTTTCTGCACCAACAGCTACTGGAATTACGGTCACGTATAGGTAACTTAAGCGATATCACCTTCGTCGAAGGGTTTTTATTGTTTAATCCCCCCCCTGATGAAACATACTCGGGTAAGATCTTCGTATACGCTGACTATGATGTTTTAAAAAAGCGCAGGGAAGGTCGAGTGTATCCGACACTGGAGGGGGAGTGGAGGGATCCTCCTGACTACTTTGATCTGATTGTGTGGCGGGAATACGTATCCAATCACAACCATATGTTCATTGATGCGCCAACATGCAAGCAATTGAACCTTGAGTTCATGGCTAACCGGGGGATCAAGGCTTTTGATTCTTCACATTCATCCGTATATGACTTAGCCTTGTCGATTATTAACGAAATTATAAGCTCCAAATCTTTACCCGATTCGGCAAGTTTATCAATTGCTGGCAAGCACCAAGAGCCTTGATACTAAGTGTAATTTTACCCGATGATTTCCCCCTCGCATAAATATCTGACTGAAGATGAAATTATTCTAGCCAGGGTTGAGATTGTCATTTCCCAGGGATCGACATCCAACCCCCTTGGATGATGTCCTAGACCCATTGCTAGCAATTGAATAGACATGAGATTAAACCGCCGCAAATAATAAGATAACGGAGATAATCATGACGCCATAGATATTAATAGTATAATTTGTTGCAACTAAATTGTCATGAGTGATCTACTAATTTATTTTAATTCCGGAGGTCGGAGTTTGACGCTAAATTATTTTAATGTATTATTCATGTGGATGTAAGCTTCCTCAAATAAATGTTGGGGAAAAATATGTTGGTTAGACTCCATGCAATCACGGGGTTTAGAATTGTCTCCGTTGACTTCCTAAATAGGCAGGTATTTTAATTTGAAAATGATGGCACCAAGAAAATATTGAGACAATAATAGCAGGTGGATCCATCTACTTTTTACTCTTCTTCCCCCGTTTAACCGCCTTCATTTCTTGTTGGAAAATTTCCGTCGACAGTTCAGTGGAACGCTTAGTACCCTTTTTAACCGCCATCGTCAGACCCTTTTTGGCGGCCTTTTTCGCCAGAGCTTCATCAAAATCAGCATCATCAGCAATGGTGTACTTGTCCAAATCCAAGGCATTAATCAATTCCCGTTGACGTTCCTTCATTTCTCGAACCGCCTCATCCCCAGCATCTTGTAAATCTTGGTTAAACTTCGATTCAATAGCATCATAGTCAACATCTTCACCATTACCATCCATTTGCTTGACTACTTCATCTTCAAGTTCAGGCATTTCTCCATCAATTTTGGCCAGTTGTAACCCTCTGAATTGAGTCAGGAACTTTCTAATGATCTTGGCAAACATCGCCATCGCTTGGTTGGAAGCAATATTGAGTTCATTGGCAACGCCATCAATGTCCTTCCGTTGCAAACCAATCGCCAACAAGATGGCGGCTTGCACCGACAGCAACTTCAATTCATCATGCTGGCGACCAAAGTAGACAAGAGCAAGTTTGGGCAACATGTCGAGAATCACATGGTAATCCAATAAGTTGTTAGCGTACAGTTCTAATCTCTTTAAATCATAAGGAGAAAACATCTTGGCAAGATCTTCCGCCGAAATGGGGGGACGAGTGGAAGTTTCCCCAGCTTCAGCCGCTTCAATAATGGTAAGCGATTGAGTGGAAGTAAATTTGGAGAACCCATACAGCAACAATTCAAGGAACCGTTGGTGGAAATCGCCCGAGAAAGCAGATAACCAACCCAGCTTGCGCCCTTCCAAAGTTTTAAGCATCACGGCGGTGTGTTCACCAGTGAGTTCGTTGGCAGTTTGTCTCAAGTAAACTGGAGTATAACCAGCCCGTTTCCAAAACTTCAAAAGTGGTTGAGTAAGACCGAACAGCACCCCCAAATAGTGCAAGTAGTAAGGAGCCTTTTCACTCAACTTCATCAATAATGGAGGCAATTGTTTGGCATCTCTCAAGGTGATTTCATCGGTCAACTTACCCTTTGCTAATTCGTCATCACTGACTCTAGGGAATGACGCTTCTTCTTGAGGAGCCGATTCCAGAACATCAGTAAACTTACCTTCATAGTAATCTTGTAACAATTCCAAAGCCTTCAGCCCGTACCCCATCCCCAGATAATCAGGGTTAGTAGCAATACGAACCACTCTGGCTCCCAGCAACAGAGCAAATTCTTCATCTTGGAACTGTTGAGAAACCAACCAAGGAATCAAATCACCACCAGCACGTTGACCTCTCAGCAACAGTCTCCGCACGCTTTCCTTCAGTATTTCCCCTTCCAACGATAATTGAATGACACAAAGAGGTTCAGGAATTCTTCCATCACTCAGATCAACTGGAGGTAACAACACAAACAATTGGTGAGCAGGAGCATCCAGCATCAATTGCAAATCATTGGGCGAGTTTTTATAGTGCAGAGCAACGTAAAGGGCCATCATCTTTTGCAAGAATGCTTCCAGCACCGGATGATAAGAAAACAAAGTATCTCTGTTGACAAAGTATAATTGACATTCATTGGGATGAGGCATTCTTGCCAACTTCAGTTTCAGAAGAGTAGCATCCAAGCACAAGAGCTTATTGAGCCATTTTTCCATGGGGTCCCCAGGAGCGTACCGAATGGGTTCATCAAGTACCACTTCCTTCAATTGACGGTGCTGAGCAGTGGGAACATACTTGTCGGACGCCAGTCTAGAAACAACGGTGGTATCATTGGAATTAGATGCTCCCTGGGTCCGCAATTGTTGGATAAGCTTAAGTGACAATGATCGACCAGTCCCTTCATACCCGTTAATAGTGGACGCCATAAACACAAGGTAAGGCCCCAATAACTTCTTCACCACTGGCAAGGGAATGGCAGCTGCTTCATCAATTACCAACAATTCCGCTTGTCCCAACACTTGATAATCTTGAGGAGCAATGTATTGAATGACTTGTCGATGATCGGCCCGCTTAATATCCACCCGGACAATCGCCTTGTTGAAAGCAGGATTAGTCAGTTGAATAATGTCATAATCAACATGTTCAGTATAGCCCAAAGCATCAAACCCTTTAAATACAAAGTCAAATAATGTCTTTAAATTCTCAGGCAGAGGCGAAGTGACAAACACGTTGGAATAACCTTGGGAGATGGCGGCGGCCATGGAAATACCAAGGGCAGCCGATTTACCCCGACCTCTACCCGCAGTCAAAGTAACGGTTGAATTGAGGGTTTTTTCGGTGATGACATCAATGAATTGTAAAATGGCTTGAGCTTGGTTAAGCGTTTTTGATAACCCCACGAGAGCGCCGGCCGGTTGAACTTCAGCCAATGATTGCTTCAATTCAACAAGTTCCTTCGCTTGAGGAGTCATGGTATCATCTTCATCAACTGGAGGAAGCGCCTTGACATGTTTACCACCCGAAATAGGCAACACATTCAATTCGTCGTCGACCACCAAACAATTGGGGTTATCACCCAACGATAAGAGGAATCTTTCGTTGAACCGAGCCACCACATCATCATGAGCTTCAGTACGGTACCGGGAATGAATATCCATACTCATGGTGTATAATTGCTTCAAAGAAGTCATATTTTTCAATAAAATCACCACCAACCCACCCCCTTCGACGGTTTCAACAGTCCGGGCAAGCAAATTAGGAGTGATCCCTTCAAAATCTTGCAAAACACACATCCCATAAGTATTACCAAGAATCTTTTCCGTTTCCTTATAGTAAACGTATCTGATTTGCCGGTTAGAAATGAATGCTTCGAAAGGATCCTGATCATTGGCTTCCCGCTTGCCCATTTTAATTTCCTTTTTGATTTTATTCTCTCTCTTTTGCTTATGAGAGGTAAACCCTAACAACTTCTTCTTGTAGGCCCACAACACCAGCTTATTCGCCTTAAGATCGGCGGAAAGCATCAAGTAATGAAGGTTGGGCAACTGGTTCTTGGCCTTGTCCCCCACAATAACAAGGAAACTCCGTTGCTTAGTCTGAATACCATTACGGATAAGAGCCGGGATCCGCAGATCAATGGCCTTTTTCTTGCTTGGTCCAGCCATGGTTAGTGGATGATTGAACGAGATGAGATGAGATGAGAGGTGGTACTGCAGGGTATCAGTAATACTAAAATGGGTCATTATGACCAAGACAAAACAACAGTTATCATAATAAACAAGAAATATCTTTAATATTATGATGCTATTAGGCTAACCAATTTTCCTAGTTATGATAGTAATCAAATTGTTCACTAACTAGATAACAGCAACGCCGCACCATTTTTCATCCAAGATGGCCCCTTCCTACACTCAAAGAGCCGATGCCCACAATTCACCATTAGCCCAACGGTTGTTTAGACTCATGGAGTCAAAACAAACCAATTTATGTGCTCTGGTTGATGTCAACACTACCAAGGAAATGTTGGAATTGGTGGATAAGTTGGGACCTTACATTTGTCTTGTCAAAACTCATATCGATATCATTGATGATTTCACCTATGATGGCACCGTGGTGCCACTTTTGGCTCTTGCCAAAAAACACAATTTTATGATTTTTGAAGATCGTAAATTCGCTGATATTGGCAATACTGTCAAGCATCAATATATGGGTGGTGTTTATAAGATTGCCCACTGGGCCGATATCACCAATGCTCATGGGGTCACTGGCGCCGGGATTGTCCAGGGACTTAAGCAAGGGGCCCAAGAATCTACTGATGAACCTCGGGGTTTGTTAATGTTGGCTGAATTGCTGTCGAAGGGGTCGATTGCTTATGGGGAATATACTCAAAAGACGATTGAAATTGCTGAAACTGATAAAGAGTTTTGTATTGGGTTTATTGCTCAACGCAAGGTGGAAAAGGATGGGTTTGATTGGATCATCATGACCCCAGGGGTTGGTTTAGATGACAAGGGCGATGCTTTGGGTCAACAGTACCGTACTGTTGATGAAGTGGTTTCGACTGGGTCGGATATCATTATTGTTGGTCGGGGGTTATTTGGAAAGGGCCGTGATCCCGTTGTTGAGGGACAAAGATATAGACAAGCCGGGTGGGATGCTTATCAAAAGCGGTGTCAAACTTGACCGCGAAGGCTTCCATATTCTATAATTCTATAAGTAAGTTATATACAAGGTTGAATGTCTAAGCTTTTATACTTTATCCTCTTCCAAGATTTGATGCCTAAGCCCCTAACACCTCATCCTCGTCCAAAGTGTCAGCTAACTTGGTCCGCATAATTTCAAATACCAATAATCCAATCGAAGTGGCAGGCACCGTGGTTAATGCATTTCTAACAAACCCCTTGTACATGAATTGAAACCATGTCAACTTCAGTTTGGCATGCATCCGTCTCACTTGGTTATAGGTATCAATGTACAGGTTATAGTACAAAGTAAATAATGGCCGTCGACCTCGTTGAGTAGACACATTATAAATGTCAAGCGCCTCTAACCGAGAAAGATGAACTTTTTGAATTTTGGTAATGGGATATTGGACCCCCAAGAGGGAAAATGCCGCCAGGGCTCCTGCCAAAAGCACAAACAGGGTTCTAAGCACCCGAGTCAGCCTTGTTTGTTCCATTGGAAGCACTTGGGGCGTTTCATAGCCAAACCGAGACCGGACACTCGCTCTCACCTGGTGATACCACTTAATTAAATTATAAGTCATATGATAGCCTCGGTTCTTTACCGTTTCAAACGTACTAAAATAAAAGGCAAACCCAAACAGTTCCTTAATCAATGCAAACAGATAACCAGCAAATACCCCCACAAGTCCAACTTGTTTAAGCTTATTCCACCCATATACCCACAAATTTTGGTGTTGGCCCGATAAAAGCTCTGCTGTGGATGACCGAGTATAAATGGCATCGATGGGTGCTGCTGCCAACGATTGAGCTGCCCCCGCCACAAACCCGGCCCGCCAGGTGTCGATGGGGGAATACATGATATCTGACCGAGGGGGACGAGGGTCCAAATGTTCCAAAGTTGTCAAATATGTGACATAGAGGATGAGACCAGTGGCAGAATTGGCCAAGAGTGGCGGAAGTACCTTTTCAGGAATAAACCGCCACCCTTCTCGTTGCCATACTGAAACAATGATTCCAAGCGACGAATGGGTGCGGAATCGGTAGGGTTTATCCAACATCCCCGTGTATTGATTGGCAAGCTGACGGACATAGGCAAGATAATCGAATCTCAGTGGTCGAAAGAGTTTGACTGGGGTCCGGAGGTAAAGGGCCTGGAGTTGATATACAAGCGCTCGAATACCTGCAGTCGACGCCGATACCGCCTGGTTGGCTTTCAGCACTTTGGCTGCCAGTGGGCCATCGTCATCTTGTTCCATTATTGGCATTGGTGCCAATGATCAACCTTGCAGAGATGTGCGACGATCAGTGGGAACAAGTGGTTAGTGAAGATTGAATTTATAAATAAGGGGACATTATAAGGCACTAAGTAATGATGTGGGAGGTTTGATTTATAAGCTAGGGATGACTTGTTCATCAACTCACGGTTGGAGAAGTGGGGCAGAGAATTGTTACAGGCTTGTTAGAATATGATGTAAAAAAAATGAGGAAAGAGGAAAATATGAGAACAATCCGTGGAAAACCTGAACGATAAAAAAGCCTGAAGAAAACGTAAAGTAAGATATAACCACCATTCAACCTAATTGTTACCCGTCTCTCCCATAATTCTTCAGGTATGATCAACTAGCCCCTACCATTGACATAATCGTACTGTGACTTTCATACTGGCACTGAACAGCTATGCAGGTCCACGCGGAGGGAAAAAATGTCAACTCGACCTTACCTAACAACGCTCTCTCCAACTTCCAACATACCTACATGAATTTACTTAAAATCTTGGATGGCACCCCAGAGCCACCAATTATCGACCTACATCTTTCGAAAATTAATGATTGTGGTGACTACGCCCTTCCAACCCCAATGTATGATTTCCAAAAAGAGTTGACCGACCAAATCATTCTGCTTCATTATCCTGACATTTTGAAATACTGTGAACTTGGCGATAGCAGGGATATCATCGTCAAGCTGTTGGAGATTTGTATCAATAATTGTATGGCGGTATCCACTCATCCTTATCTTTTGATTGACCATTATATGCCCAAGAATCTTTTCCTAAGGGACATGCCCGCTAAGTTAGCCGAAACTAGTGGCAAATTTAATGTTCTTAAAGATCTTATCAATGTCATTATTAGTTGTTCCTCTGGCATGGGCAAGAAACATGTTGGGGTAGTGATGAATAACCATATGCGCCAATTTGATCTCGTGGAGGCATTATTGGTGGGTGGGTGTGCTAGTAACAAGACGGTCAAACGATACGTTGGTAATCCCAATAAGAATAATAAGCAACTGAATAGTCCTCTGACGGTGGTGCATTTGGTTCCAGGCGATGGAGCGGTTACTCGCGATGCAGATGCGTTGAAAGCCATCCGGTTCGATGTGTTGATAATATTTGATGGCCACGTTGACTCTACTCTGTCAGTGGTTACTCAATTACGTCAACAGAACCGTCGAGGGGAGGCGGTGTTGCTTCGATTGGTACCAATGAGGACAATCGAACACGTTAAGCGCTTTTACATTTCCCATTGTCAAGAAACTGATGACAAGGATACTCTCTACCGGTTAATCCTGTCAATTGTATGTCTACGAGATCATATTGGTACGTTGCCTCCTGATATTGTCCCCATTTATAACCAACGACTCACTTACCTTGCTAGTCCATTTTTTGAAGAAGTGTTTCGATCACTGGGACGGCTCACCAGTTTCCCCCCGTGGCCATTGCCTGATTTACCTGCCATTCCCAAGTTTTCCTGTCTTGACGTTGAATCGTCGTTACTCACTGAAGTTCACTTTCACTATACACCATATGACAATATGATGGATGGCGAGGAAAAACCCACCTCGGAACTGGTACCAACATATTATGAAACCAAGCGTTTACAACTGGATTATGTTACCAATCCATTGAAGAATGATTATGATAAATTAATTGGGATTCACCTGAATGTTTCCGTTGGGGGACATGGAACCGATAATACCACGTTTACTCCCAATTTGTTGACCCATAAGCTTGTGTTATTACTTAACAAGGCAATCAATCAATGGCAAGCTGCTGTTGATGAGCTCAAGATTTATCAAAATTATAATACTGACCTGATTCAAGAAAAATTTGGTCGGAGACAAAAGGAATTGTACAAGACTCTTGCAGCAATCAATCAGGATATTGATCATGCTGAATCAAGAGTGGCAATTGCGATTAAAAAGCTGAGTCAGCGTCAGGAAGATATTGATCGGATCAAGAATGAAATTAGTAGTCGGGAGAGGGAGGTGGAGGGGTTTATCAGGTATTTGGAGGAGGTAAAGGGAGGTGGTGATGTCGATGGGAAATTTGAAGCCGTTGATGTTAAAGGACTGGAACCTTTAACGTCTGCTGAGGTTGGAACCAGTGATATTGAAATGGAGAAGGACAGGAATGACAACAAGATGAAGGAAGCCGGTGATGTTGAAATGGGGGAAATCGTCAAGCTGGAGGATGCCGGTGATGTTAAAATGGAGGATGAAAAGCAAGACATCAAGCTGGAAGAACCCACTGACTTTGGTACAAAGGAAACCATCAAGACGGAGGAACCCACTAACTCTAACTCAAAGGAATCCATTAAACTGGAGGAAGCACCACTGGATATACCAACTGAACCAATCCTCAAGAATGGATCAACTGGTAATGACGATATTGATGATACCAAACTGGATCAATCCAATACCATCGAAAAAGAAAACACCCTAAAAGATGACGCCATTCAACCCAAGGTAAACTCTGTTACAGAAATCATCAGCAATAAAGTTGAACTGGCAATTGCATCTCTTGATCAAGATATGGAATCAATTGTCAACTCAGTGAAGCAAGATGTTGATGCCATCAAGAAGGATATAAATTCAATTGTTCATGGTGTTGGAGGGGTTGATGAAAATGGTCATCAATCAGACACTGTACCAACCACTAATAATGATGACCTGATCAATAGTGATGATTGCCAAACCAATGGGATTGTTGATAAAGATGGCAGTGAAAATACTGACCCCACTAACGAAAAACAAGAACAAGCGAAAACCACTACTGGAAATACCGATAATAACCAAGGTACTAATGGTTCTATAGCCACCAAAGACACCAACTTCAACGTTCCAAGTGAACCAAAAACCAAAACGGAGGAAAACGGAAAAGAAATTGACACAGAAACTCCCATCAAACAAGATCCAACCAGTGTCAAATCCGAGATCAAACTCACAGATGATAAACATGAAACCAACCTTCAGAAAACCCCAGTGAATCGACCACAATTACTGACAACCGTCGATATTCCAACCTTTACCAAGTTTTACCAAAATCAACTAGAAATTTGGCGACTTGAAGCCAAAATCAAAGAAGCAATTGATCGGATCAATTCAAAACGTGATGAAAAACTCTACATTGCAAAAGAAGTGGCCAATTGCAAACAATCAATGGCCGACTCTACTCAAGAAATTGCTAATGTCATTGAATCAATTGGTCAACAAAAGCGAAAACTTGAAAAAATTGAACTTGATGAGGCCGAAGAACGTAAACGGTTTTCTGAAGATCATCAAAAGGTGTTGGTAGCGATTCGAGAAGAAAAGACTGCCAATGATGAGATGAGACTTCATTTGGCCGATTCCCTCCGTTATCTTCGCAGTAACCAAATGATGAAGAAGAGAAAGGGAAGAACTCCAAACAAAAGTTAAAAGTTATAAATCTAATCATTATTGGTTTCTGTGCATATAGTTTGGTAGAAAGGTCACGTGATCGTGACTGCGTAATATAAACTGACATTCTCCAAGTGTTAACATTAAAATCATGCAATTTGAAGAACTCACTAGGGTGGTTAATAACATCCCGCCAGTGACAAGATTCTTTACCATTTGTGCAGTATTAGTATGTGGATTAACTGGTACTGGTTTACTTGATCCCACGCTATTTACCTGTGGATTGGCCAACTTTGTCCCAGTTTGGTACCGAGCATTAAATGAGTGGAAGTATGGAAATAGTTGGGGGGCATTTTTCATTGAATGTTTAAAGTTTTTAGCCCAAGGGTATCGCTGTATCACTGCGTTTTTCGTCCCCGTGGGAGTGTTTTCCAGAGATCCAATCAAGACGGTATCTGATATGTACTTTTTTTATAATTTTGCCAATCATATTGAGAGTTATCAAGGGAAATTTAAACGCAACTTTCCTGATTGTTTATGGTTCACCCTTCTTCTGGGCACGGTGATTGTGTTGACGTCTTTTTTGACCGAATACTTGAATCCTTACTTTTACCCTCGACACCATGAAATGATGCTCAGTTGTATTACATTTATTTGGCTGAGGTTTGCCAAAAATAGTATTATCAACTTTTTTGGTATTGTCCCCATCAAAGGGTACTACTTGCCACTTTTTAACATTTTTTTTAAAATGTTGGATAGTAAAAGCTCGGTGATTGCCACTTTGATTGGGATTTGGGGAGGATATATTTACCTTTGTATCCAACTGCAAACTCTCCCCATTTATAACTTGATACCTGGATGTTATGGCCAAACGGTAGCTCCACCCCGTCGGGTGGGTGCTCCGGCTGCGGTTGGGGTTGGCGGTACCGTCATTAATGATTCGATTTATGACAAGGGATACCTTACTGCTCCTCGGTTTTTGTATCGTTGGCTTGATTGGCCTTATGGTTCGAGTGTGAGATCGACGGCATTTGATAATACGGCTCAGAATTATGCCACCATAAAGAAACGCAGAGAAAGTAAAGCTGAAGCGATGACCCTGGGAGCCCGCCAGTTTGGTTCTTTTCAAGGCAAGGGCCACCGGTTGGGTTCTAGTTAGATGGTGCTGATAATGTTGCGTGAGTAATGCATTTGATTATGTTGCAATCATAAAATCTCATGGGCTTCTGCTTAATCGATGGTTAAACCTAGGAAGAAGGAAGTCAATGTTGCTTAAATAAAAGTAATTGTGAATAATAATGAGAATGAGTGTCAGCAAACGAAAAGTGCCAAGGTGAAAGACGAGTGTTATGAAAGGTCGTAAATTGTGTTTAGAGTGCCGTTTATTTAAACCGTCTGGAGACTACTGGTGTTGGTGAATATGTCTTCACTTTTTGTCCGATTTAGTTTGAATATGGATACCAATTATCAAATATTAAATTTTCACTATTCTCGTTGATGAATTGCTCTTTACCTTTCATTTAAAGTGAAAGTTTTCCCTGCTAACTTTTCATTCTAATTGTAACAAATTTCCCACAAAAAACTGACAACTTGTACGAGTTAAAATTTTTCATTTCTCTACTCATAATTGACGGTTGCCTGTTGAAATTATCGAATTATTTTCAAACTCGATAACTTTCTGTACATTTTCCAATTAGTACTGCGCAATGATGAGATCGAATGTCATGGAAATCGTTGCGAACGGAATTATGACTGGTAACTATAGAACAACCTTTCTGTAAGATTCACCAACTACTTTAAAACCTTTAGTAACTCTTCTAATACCTCGTAACACCTTCCACCACATTCCACCATCTTCCACCACCTTCTATCATCTTTTACTCCCATCCTTCTATTGCCTTCGATTTTCTCCCACCTATTGATGCGTTGCCCCTTGCTGACGGCAAGGCTCGGAAACTCCGGTACCCCATATCCAAAACTATCGTACCATTGACCAACACCATCGACCCATCATTTGATGAACCTCGGAAACAATTAATCACTTAATTGATCGTCTCCACCACCAATTGTTAGTCTAAACGTTACTCCGTTGCTGCATTGTAATTATTCCACACCATTCGCATAGAACTTGATGGAACTTCTGTGCCACCAACGGAATTTTTCACCAGCACTATTTAAATAGACCCCCCCGCGCACCTTTCAATCGCTACAAATAATCTAAACATGACTGAAAAGGTTGAAACTCATGAATTCACCGCTGAGATCTCTCAGTTGATGTCTTTGATCATCAACACGGTGTATTCCAACAAGGAAATCTTCTTGCGGGAATTGATCTCCAACGCCTCCGATGCTTTGGACAAGATCAGATATGAAGCTCTCTCTGATCCCTCCAAGTTGGAATCTGAACCTGAATTGTTCATCCGGATCACTCCTAAGCCTGAAGGTAAGATTTTGGAAATTAGAGATTCGGGGATTGGTATGACTAAGGCTGACTTGGTCAACAACTTGGGTACCATTGCCAAGTCGGGCACCAAGTCTTTCATGGAAGCCTTGTCTGCTGGTGCCGATGTGTCGATGATTGGTCAATTTGGGGTTGGTTTTTACTCGCTTTTCCTCGTTGCTGACCACGTTCAAGTTATCTCCAAGCACAATGATGACGAACAATACATTTGGGAATCTAACGCTGGGGGCAAGTTTACCGTTACCTTGGATGAAGTCAACGAAAGATTGGGCCGGGGTACCATTCTCAGATTGTTCTTGAAGGATGACCAATTGGAATACTTGGAAGAAAAGAGAATCAAGGAAGTTGTCAAGAAGCACTCTGAATTCGTGTCCTACCCCATCCAATTGGTGGTGACCAAGGAAGTTGAAAAGGAAGCTCCTGAAGAAGAACAAGAAGAAGTTTCTGACGACAAGAAGCCCAAGTTGGAAGAAATCAAGGATGGTGAAGAAGAAGAAAAGAAGGAAAAGAAGATGATCAAGGAAACTGTCACTGAAACTGAAGAATTGAACAAGACCAAGCCCTTGTGGACTCGCAACCCTTCTGACGTTACCCAAGAAGAATACAACGCCTTTTACAAGTCGATTTCTAACGATTGGGAAGACCCCTTGGCTGTGAAGCACTTTTCTGTCGAAGGTCAATTGGAATTCAGAGCCATCTTGTTTGTGCCCAAGAGAGCTCCTTTCGATGCCTTTGAACTGAAGAAGAAGAAGAACAACATCAAGTTGTACGTGAGACGGGTTTTCATCACTGATGAAGCTGAAGAACTCATTCCCGAATGGTTGGGTTTCATTAAGGGGGTTGTTGACTCGGAAGACTTGCCTCTTAACTTGTCGAGAGAAATGTTGCAACAAAACAAGATCTTGAAGGTGATCAAGAAGAACATTGTCAAGAAGTTGATTGAAACTTTTAACGAAATTGCTGAAGACCAAGAACAATTTGAAAAGTTCTACCTGGCCTTCTCCAAGAACATCAAGTTGGGGATTCATGAAGATGCTCAAAACAGAGCTGCTTTGTCCAAGTTGTTGAGATACAACTCCACCAAGTCTAGTGAAGAAATGACCTCGTTGTCGGACTATGTCACCAGAATGCAACCTCACCAAAAGAACATTTACTACATTACTGGTGAATCGACCAAGGCCGTGGAAGAATCGCCTTTCTTGGATGCTTTGAAGGCCAAGAACTTTGAAGTGTTGTTCCTCGTTGACCCTATTGATGAATACGCCATGACTCAATTGAAGGAATTCGAAGACAAGAAGCTCGTCGACATTACCAAGGACTTTGAATTGGAAGAAACCGAAGAAGAAAAGGCTGAACGGGAAAAGGAAGAAAAGGAATTCGAACCCTTGACCAAGGCCTTGAAGGAAATCCTCGGTGACCAAGTTGAAAAGGTTGTCGTTTCTCACAAGTTGTTGGATGCTCCTGCTGCCATTAGAACTGGTCAATTTGGCTGGTCTGCTAACATGGAAAGAATCATGAAGGCCCAAGCTTTGAGAGACACCACCATGTCTTCTTACATGTCCTCCAAGAAGACGTTTGAAATCTCTCCCAAGTCCAACATTATTAAGGAATTGAGAAAGAAGGTCGAAGCCGATGGGGCCGAAGACAAGACGGTTAAGGACTTGACCACCTTGTTGTACGAAACTGCTTTGTTGACTTCTGGGTTCTCTCTTGAAGAACCTTCTAAGTTTGCCAACAGAATCAACAGATTGATTTCGTTGGGGTTGAACATTGACGAAGATGTTCATGAAACCATTGCCGAACCTACCACTTCTGATGAACCAGTTGAATCGGCCATGGAAGAAGTTGATTAATTAGAGTAGAGTATAAGTATAATGTGTGATGAAATAGTATCAAGTCTTTTATTTTTGTTTTCGTAGGATTGCTGTCATTCGGCGAAATGGCAACCTCGGTTGATCTTTAAGCGATTGCGCGCAGACTTTAACTATGGTGATGCTTTCAACAACCTTGCCATGGAAAATGATGAGGCCAAAGCCATTGATGCTGAGCCGTTGGTTACTCCCCCATCGCCTCTGTTCATCTCCGATGGTGATAGGTTGCCGCAGGGTTTCAAACTCTCGCGGTCCTCCCAAGACTAACCATGATCAGTTAATTAATGAAAAGTCTACCAATAGCATTAACCCCACAAAAACCCAGTTACAACAATACAGCAAGGAATTGTTTACTGTTCCCAATATCCTCACCATGACTCGAATTGCTACTGCACCTCTCGTTGGATATTTCATTGCCAAGGGTCAGACCTCGATGGCGGCGGGACTTTTCACTTATTCATGTGTTACTGATTTTGTTGATGGATGGATTGCCCGAAAGTATAATCAGAAGCTGGTGGTGGGACTGATTATTGATCCATTGGCGGATAAACTCCTCATGACCATCTCCACCATTGCCCTCTCGGTGGCCCATACCATGCCCATGGGAGTGGCAGTAACCATTATTGGCCGTGACGTGATGCTTCTGGCCATGGCCTGTTACTATCGTTATCGACTGTTAACACCGCCTCGGACATTGGCAAAATTTATCGATATCCAAGGTAACCCCACCATTTCCGTGCTTCCCAATACCCTCGGTAAAGTCAATACCGCACTTCAAATGTTATACATCGGAGGGTTGGTGCTAAAACCGGTGGTAGACCCTTATTTGGACTTGCTGACGGCATTTGATGTATTTGGGGTGGTGGTAGCCGCCACCACCATTGCTAGTGGCTGTTCCTATGTATTTGGCAAGCATGCATTCCGCTACGTCAAATAGAATGCCCTGGTGTATATAGTAGTATCGATTCATAGACGTTTTCCAAACATTCATGTAAGGTCCAATGCAATCTTGGGTTGAAACTGACTGAAAAAAATTAAATCAGCCCATGTGTTTATTGTCGGTAGTTAACTACTGACATCATGCCACCGACACAAACAATTAGATGGAAGAGATGGTTCCTCATGTCGAGTTGTTTACGTCAGGTCCGAACAAGGTTAATTAGGTACAGAAGCCAGATGATTTACGATGAACGAGAGGTTCGATCGAGCTGAAGATGTCCGGTACCAGCCATTATGTCAAGGTGCATTTAGGTGATACTCATCCCTGACCGCAATGTACTAAATTGGAAAGCGCATTGGAGTTATAAAGCAATCATTAATCCACAAGCATAAAAAAGGGTGATTTTCTGAGGCGTACAATTATGCTGACAAACTCGAGATGATTATTACTTCAGAAAAGATGGTAGTACCATTAATTTGAGATGTGTTAAGTACCATTGGTGGTGGTGGTACCTGATTCAGGGTCCAGTCAGTTTCATCGACAAGTAATGCCAACGTGTTCACCTCACGGTTAGTAATAATCGCTCGCAACGCAAAATATTTTTTTTACCTTCATATGCAGGGCTCAAAACGGGGTGTTGCATACCAACTTAAACCTTCGGATGATTATTAATAAAACTAATTCAATCATCATCAATTGGAAAATGGTGGCAATAGTTCGGTATTTTGCTAGGGGTAGTGGTAAGACATAACAATTCAGACATTTTTAATGTACGTCTTCACCAAAGTATTCTGCAATCCGTATACAATCGGTTTACAATCCGTATGTACTTGATTCCTTCGGTAATGGAGGCAGCCGACGTGGGTCATGTTAACTGACAACTCATCCGCTAGTGGCAGAAGGGGGAAAATTAATTTGAAGCAAAATATCACAAAGGAAATACATTGAATATCAATGAAACCCAACATAGATGGTTAGATATATTTACCGCTATAATCCCCCACGCTGGCTAAGCCCTGGAAATTGCGCACCCCAACTTGACTTACACGGCGTTTGACCGGACATGTTAACAACGAGCCTGCAACTGATAATACGCTTGTAATAGTTGGCGATCGCCGCTAGAAACAATAGTGGCCATCATTGACAACAGAACCAACCCATTGGCAACTAGTACCGCCAAGTAAAACTTAATATCAGTGGGGTTGAGTGGTACTTTAACCTTGGTCCGTCTCCCAACACCCTTAACATGATTGATTCTTAAATTAATAATATCAATGGCAATATAAGGGTGATTGGTAACAATTCTGCCAAGACATACCACCTTATGGTGAGATTTAGCGGCAGCGATGCATTTGTGGAGATAGGCTATCGCTGATTTTGGAAGCCTCCTGCGCAATTGCCCCAACTGGTAGGCTATAAGTTCGATTTCGTCATTGGCGTTATCATCATTAGTAATTAATCGGAGTAACACCGCTGATAATCGATGACTGAGGCTTTGTCCTTTGGTGCATTGGTTTAAGTGGCTCAGAAGGGTGAGTGAGGCAAGCATGCGACGAATGGCCGCTAAAATTAGTATCGGTGGTGAGAGGACGACATATTGGTTGAAGGTACCTACTTTCGGAGTTGTTAATGACATTATTCCTTTTATAGCGTATCACTCCACTTGTTACTGCTTTTTCCATGGGGGGGGGGGGGGGGATTAAGGGG